>JAJAGP010003818.1:0-63761 GCA_025084515.1 Ancistrus triradiatus | reverse complement strand
TATTACTGTGCTCAATTGGCCTGCCAACTCTCCTGACCTGAACCCGATAGAGAATCTGTGGGATATTGTGAAGAGAAAGTTGAGAGATGCAAGACCCCACACTCTGGATGAGCTTAAGGCCGCTATCGAAGCATCCTGGGCCTCCATAACACCTCAGCAGTGCCACAGGCTGATTGCCTCCATGCCACGCCGCATTGAAGCAGTCATTTCTGCAAAAGGATTCCCGACCAAGTATTGAGTGCATAAGAACATAATATCATAAGAACATAATAATCTGAAGGTTGACTTTTTTTGTATTAAAAACACTTTTCTTTTATTGGTCGGATGAAATATGCTAATTTTGTGAGATTTCTGTGAGAATTGTTGTGAGAATTTTGGGTTTTCATGAGCTGTATGCCAAAATCATCAGTATTAAAACAATAAAACTTGAAATATTTCAGCTGGTGTGCAATGAATCTAAAATATATGAAAGTTTAATTTTTATCATTACATTACGGAAAAGAATTAACTTTATCACAATATGCTAATTTTTTGAGAAGGACCAGTATTCCAACGCGCGCGGAGTGCACGTGAACAAGAACCTCAACGGAGATAATGCGCCCTCTGTGGTCACAAAATACGGTGGTCACAGAATACGGTGTAACACCGGAGTAACTGACTCCAAGTTATGCTGAACTTGCTTTGTGAAACCGAGAACCTAGAGTATCCGTAAACTCTGAGTCAACTAACGCTGAGTGTTCACTAAACCTGCTTTCTGAAATACCCCCGATCTATTATGGTGTCATGTTTTAAGGTTGGAAGTGAACAGGTGGGTGCCAGGATGCTAACTGCCATCAGATCCATTTGGACACTTTACATTAAAAGTCTAGATTCAGAAGCACAGAGACCAGGCTGCACTTTTAAGCTCTGATGAACACAACTAATATGGCATCACACCAAGCAGAGTGTAAATCAGAAAATATGCTTTCTGTGCAGTTTGGTATTGCAATTGAATGAATCTCTCATTCTCAGTTTCATTTAGTTTATCTAGTGAGGGGCATGGTGCATATAAATCAATGATGGAGTCGAAATGCTCTCTCTTATCGGACTAACATCCACCTCCTTGTGTTTAGTACAAGCTCCTGGACCTCGTCAATTACAGGTAAAGTAGTGGATACCTCTGAGGTAGGACTGACCCACAACGGCGAATACAAGGAAAAACCAACGCCCGTAATGTGGTACATCTGCATTTCTCGTCCTACAGCACCACCTACTGGACAATTAACAGTTACACACTCACAGCAGCTAAAGGCTAAAGGCTAATGTACTGAAAGTTCATAAGTATTAAAACAACATTTTGAGGCGTATGGAGCCATTCCTTGTGGTGTTCTGACGCGTTTTCTGATGCCTTCTCTGAAGGGTTTGAAGCAATTTCTGAGGCGTTTTCTGGGGCATTCTTTGAAGTCAAATCAAGTCAGATTTATTTATATAGTGCTTTTTACAATTGACAATTTTAGATTATCTTCTAATATGTACGGCCAATCCCATATTGAGCAAACCTAGGGCGACAGTAGCAAAAAAAAAACTCCCTAAGTGTTATGAGGAAGAAACCTTGGGAGGACCAAGACTCAAAAAGGGACCCAACCTCGTTGGCAGGCGTAGATGATAAATGTAAGAATGAAACTAATTCACCTAAACAAGTAGGTTTTATAGTGATAGTTCAAATAAAATATTGTAAAATATGCATATCAGCATTATGTAGTCCGATACACAGAGTCACTTTAGGATCTTGTGTCGAAGCAGGAAAGTCCTTGGCAGCTCTTCGACCCCAGCCAACCGGAGGAGGGAGAGAGTTAATGCTCTCTGATGTGGCCCGGTTGTGGTGGGGTTGGAGCTGATGACGGAAACAACTTGAATGAAGCTGAAGTGCATGAACATCTTACTGTGTGGGGCTGGAACTGGTACCGGAACACAGCTCAGAGAGAAAACAGAAAATGTAATTAGTTATTAATTAAGAGCACAGAGTCTATTAACAATCACTGATGCCATGTGTAGCATGAGACTCCGGCAGCATTAGCTACAGTGGTGCTTGAAAGTTTGTGAATCCTCTTTTTCTATATTTCTGCATAAATATGACCCAAAACATCATCAGATTTTAACACAAGTTCTAAAAGAAGATAAAGAGAACCCAGTTAAACAAATGAGACAAATATTATACTTGGTCATTTATTTATTGAGGAAAATGTGAGCAGCCCAAGACAGTGGAGCATGTACTAGTACAATGTAAAGAGGATGAAAATGAAGGTACAGTATTTGATGAATATGGGGAAATAGGAACATTAAGGATTAGAAATACGTTACATGGGAGTGAAATTGAAAGTGAAGGTTCTTGAAAATTTCTTCCTTCCTAAGTAAGAAATAATACAAATTCAATCAATTGGATTATAGACTGTCAAATAGCGTCACTCATTATTGTTATTGGTACTGGCGATCCCATGCTCCAGCCCAGCTAGTAGCGGTAATGTACCACATAATAGGCTGTCAAGCGCCATAAACGTAGAAGAAGAAGAAGAAGAAGGGGGGGAGAGAGAGAGAGAGAGAGAGAGAGAGAGAGAGAGAGAGAGAGAGAGAGAGAGAGAGAGAGAGAGACACAGACACAGACACAGACACACACACACACGCTGAGACGCTGATATCATCTCGTCTGTAACGGGAAACTTCTAAGAGGCAGCGCCGTAAGGTTATTTAATGTTAGTTATGAGCTAATGTATTTAGAGACGTTATTAGAGTAACTATGGGTAAATACGGTTTCTTTACAACAGGCTGATAAAGAGTTAGCGGCTAGGATACCGGTTACTTAAAGGAATAAGCAGCAAAGTTTATTAATGTGTAAGATATGCAGGATGTAATGTTTGTGTTGTTTGTTTATAGTTCTCATCTCACGGTGTGTGATAGTGAAGAAGAGTGACAGTAAAGCTTATTACGACTCTGTTTATTGACTTAGGCTTAACTTGATGCTTAGTCTGAGTTCATACACTCTGTATGAGAGCATCATAATATATTAATTTAAGTGTCATAATGTCTGCATTGTAATATTAAGATCCAGCGAGAACTAGGGTTTCAGAGGTAAAAAAAAATGTATACACTTTTTTCATGTAATCAATGTGAGAAAATTACGTTTTATTATTTACAATGCATTTTATGTTGCGGCCTTGTGCTAAAAAAATATGATGATTTTCCCATCATGCTGCTCAAACAGAATTTTCGAAAATTTTGCAAATTTATTGAAAAGGAAAAACTTTTGCATTTTCTTGGGTATGATGCCACAAGGTTTGGACACCTGGATTTGGGGATTTTCTGCCAATCTTCTCTGCAGATCCTCTCCAACTTTGTCAGGTTGGACAGCCATTGGCTTCAAGTCAGGGCTCTGGCTGGGCCACTCAAGAACATCCACAGAGTCGTCCCAAGATACCCTGTGTTGTCTTGGCTCTGTGCTTAGGGTCATTGTCTTGTTGGAAGGTGGAGTTTCGGCCCAGTCTTCTGTCTGGTCACTCTGCCATAAAGCCCAGTCTGGTGGAGTGCTGCAGTGATGGTGGACTTTCTGGAAGCTTCTCCCATCTGCACACAGGATGTTTGGAGCTCAGCCAGAGTGACCATTGGGTTCTTGATCACCTCTCTTTTCAAGGGCCTTCTTCTCCGGTTACTTAGTCTGGTGGGGCGGCTCAGCTCTAGGAAGAGTCCTGATTGTTCCAAACCTCTTCCAGTTAATAATTATGGAGGCCACTGTGCACTTGGGAACTTTCAGCAAAACTGTTTGTGTATCCTTCTCCAGATCTGTGGCTCCACATAGTCCTGTCTTTGAGCTCTACAGGCAGTTCTTTCCTCCTCATGGTTTGGTTTTTGCTCTGATATGCATTCTTAGCTGTGAGACCTTATATAGACAGGGGTATGTCTTTCCATATAATGTCTAATCAACTGAATTTAGCACAGGTGGATCCAAGCAAGGTGTAGAAACATCTCAAAGATGATTAAGAGATATGGGAGGAACCCAGAGCTAAATTTCAAGTGTCATAACAAAGAGTCTGAATACTTGGGTCTGTGTAAACTTTAAGTTTGTCCTTTTTTAATAAATTTGCAAAAAAATTGCTAAAATTCTGTTTTCACTTTCTCATTATGGGATATTGGGTGCAGAATAATAATACCTTGAGTGTTTTTGTTTTTTTTAACGCACAAGGGCATTACAAAAGGTGGAAAAGTGAAAGGGTCTGAAGATTTTCTGAATGCACTGTATGATCATAACTTGTTGACTTGTTGTTTACATTTACGTAATTTAGTAGATACCCTTATAAAGAGCGATCTTACAATTGATACAATCCAAGCAATTGTGGGTTAAGGGTCTTGCTAAAAGACCCAACAGTGGCAGCTTGGTAGAGGTGGAATTTGAATCCTGGGACTTCTGGTCCATAGTCCAGCACATTAACCACTAAGCTACCACAGTCCAAAGATGTTTGTCAGAACTAGGATTCGAACCCAGCGCCTTGGATCGCTCGGCCATCCTAACAATTTAATATTGATGAAATAAACAATTTAATTAATTTTTTTTCGTTGTGTGATTTGTGATAAAAAAAAAAATAATGCATACAGAAAATGATTTTATTTGGTAATATTTAGCAAATGAAAATTGCAAAATTTACTTAATTATTGTTAGTAATATACAGTCGTATGAAAAAGTTTGGGCACCCCTGATAATTTTCATGATTTTTCTTTATAAATCATTGGTTGTCCAGCTCAGCAATTTCAGGTAAATATATCATATAGCAGATGAACACTGTGATATTTGAGAAGTGAAATTAAGTTTTATAGGTTTTTTACAGAAAGTGTGCAAGTAATTATTCAAAACAAATTAGGCAGGTGCATAAATTTGGCACCCTTGTCATTTGAATACCTTTAGCACTAATTATTGGAACACAAAATATGTTTTGTAAGCTCACTGACCCTTGATCTACATACACAAGTGAGTCCAACTATGATAAAGGGTAAGGTGGCCAATTGGAAGTTTTTCTCCTCTTTTTATCTTCTCTGAAAAGTGGCAAAATTGGAGCCTCAAAACAACTCTCAAATGGCCTGAAAACAAAGGTTATTCAACATCATGGTTCAGGGGAAGGATACAAAAAGCTATCTCAGAGATTTCAGCTGTCAGTTTCCACTGTGAGGAACAGTGAGGCAATGGAAGACCACAGGCACAGTTCTAGTTAAGGAACTCCCGAAGTGGCAGACCAAGAAAAATCTCAGATAGGCAGATGCAAAGGATGGTGAGAACAGTCATAGTCAAGCCACAGACCAGGTCCAAACACCTACAACCTCATCTTGCTGCAGATGGTGTCACTGTGCATCGTTCAACTATTCAGAGCAGTTTGCACAAGGAGAGGCTGTATGGGAGAGTAATGCAGAAGAAGCCTTTTCTGCAGACACGCCACAAACAGAGTCACTTGAGGTGTGCTACAGCACATTTGGACAATCCAGCTTCATTTTGGAATAAAGTGCAGTGTACTGATGAAACTAAAATGGAGTTATTTGGACATAACAATAAGCGATATGCATGGTGGAAAAAGAACACAGCATTCCCAAGACAAACACTTGCTACCCACAGTAAAATTTGGTGGTGGTTCCATCATGCTGTGGGGCTGTGTGGCCAGTGCAGGTACAGGCAATCTTGAGGGTCGCATGGATTCCAGTTAATATCAGCAGACTCTTGAGAACAATGTTCAAGAATCAGTGACAAAGTTGAACTTGCACCGAGGCCAACGACCCCAAACCCTGCTCAAAATCTACTAAGGCATTCATGCAGAGGAACATTACAACGTTCTGGAAACTGGACCATCTCAGTCCCCAGACATGAATATTACTGAAAATGTGAGCTGTCCATTGCTCGGAAACCATCAAACCTGACTGAACTGGAGATGTTTCTAAAGAAGAATGGTCCAAAGCACCTTCAACCAGAATCCAGACTGGAAGCTGTAGGAAGCGTTTAGCGGCCTTTATTTCTACAAAAGGAGGATCTAGTAAATATTGATGTAATTTTTCTGTTGGGGTGCCCAAATTTATGCACCTGCCTAATTTTGTTTGAATAATTACTGCACGCTTTCTGTAAATCCTATAAACTTCATTTCACTTCTCAAATATCACTGTGTTCATCTGCTATATGATATATTTAACTCAAGTTGCTGATCTGAACAACAAATGATTTATAAACTAAAATCATGAAAATTATCAGGGGTGCCCAAACTTTTTCATACGACTGTAGCTTGACAAACTAAGTAACTGAAAATGTCAAACAGAAAAAAATATATCTTATTTACTTCAGACAAGTTTATGAAGTCTTGAAGTGCCTCTCTGCGACAGGCTTTATGTTACATTGTGAATATTCTTTTCAACTATCTTACTTAACAATAGTTAATCTATCTTTCTCTCTGCTCTCCTCTCCTCTCCATCTTCTCCTCTCCATCTTCCTTTTTTTGCGATTTCATGACATTTTATAAAGTTCTGAAGCAGTGCGGAAATAATTTTTATATTGTAGCAGATATATGTAGCAACACTGATATTTTTATGAATGTTAAATATCATGGTAAGTACATTTTACTTAATATTGACAAGTAAGTTGTACTTGATATCATAGCAGTAAAATTTAGTAAGTACTATTGCAAATAGTTATGAGGATTTTTTTTTTCCAAGTAAAAGTAATTTTTTCATTGTATTGATAAACACATTTCAGCTATGAAGACTGTACAGTAGATGTAAAACAGTGTAAGCCAACTGCATACAAAATGTCAGTAAGGTATCTGAAAAATGTAATGATATGACAAAAAAACATTTAAAAATGATATTTAAATACAAAACATTACCATAAAAATGAAAATGGGTCACTGGGTAGAAGCAATTTATTTATCTGCAAATTATCAATGTACTATTTATATCAATATTGAGGATTAATATAAAAAAAATCTTAAGAATTGAAGATGTGTATATATACTTTATATACTTTTATTATATATTTACTTTTATAAATATACTTTTATTTATATATATATATATATATATAATGAAAGTATATTTGTATAAAAAGAAATATTATGCATCCTACATCTACATCTTCAATTCTTAAGACATGCCTGAAGATGTCTTAAGACGTCTCAAGACATGGTGATGGCTGGGTATGTTGTTATTAATATTTTATGCATATTTACACTTAGAATAATCATTTTGGTTATTGAATGGTGCAGTAGTTCGTTTTAGATTAGCCTGCTGGTTTGTTAGCCATATGCTAATTTTGCCAATATAATTATGATTATTATGTGTTTGGAAATATTTAGCTACTGTTAAATAAACCACAGATATTGAAGACAGCAAACATCTGATACTGAACATGCTCCTACCAGAGCTAAGCACAGGTAGTCGCCAGAGGTAGCCTCTCCCTGCTGAAAGGACCAGTAGTGGGTTGCAATACTGCAAAATTTGGTATCGATCCGATACCAAGTACGTACAGGGCCAGTATCACCGATACTTCTTACTTATAAAAGCCTACTTTTAGTCTGAATTTGTAGACATGAATTCTACACAAAACTTACATTCTTCTTTCCTCCAGTCTGAGGTTTTTATTCAGAAACAAGTATGTAATAGCAAAACTTTATTCATCCCTTTGCAGTTCTTCTCTGGCTTAAATAAAGTGCACAAAATTATGCAACCTAAAACGTATTCTTCTTTTTCAGATTCACAAAGTATGCTTCTTGTTTTTCTTATTATCTAAATTTTGGAACAGGCAGCCTGTATTATAGGATCTGAGTGTATGGGCAGGGCTGTGGAAGCAGGAGCTTAGATAAGTAGGCTGGTGCTGAACCATATAGGTTACTGATTTATGTGTTAACAGAAGAATTCTAGACTGAATGTGAAGCGGGACAGGTAGCCAGTGTAGCTGAAATAGAACTGGGGTGATATGAGCTGATTTTTAGAGGGAGAAAGTCATCTAGCAGCAGATTTTTGCAGATACTTAAGTGGGCGGATGGTTTTGTTAGGGATACCAATGAGAAGAGAGTTAGAGTAGTGTAAGCAGGGTGATATAAGAGTAAGATATAGTTCTTGTTCAGAAAAAAATAATATAATAAATAATATAATAACAAAATAAACTTTCTTCCTTGAAACAGTAGCGAATAGCCTTCATACACATCGCGGTTTGCAAGGTTTTCATTTAGAGCCATAAAATATATCCTCAGGATGCTCCTTTCTCTCTTCAAAGCCAGTGTTTTGCAACAGTGTTTTGTTTTGTTGTTGTATGTGCAGAAATGTCTTAGATGTCACAAGTATTCAAAGAAGCTGATGTAAGATGTCACAGTGTTGATCAGTTTGTGCAGGTTGCCAGTTGCATTTTAAAAGACAAATCAGTCTTGTATTTCCTACTGCGAAGTGATGGTGTGTTATTTTACCCGGTGTAATAATTAATATCCTGACTTTTGTTTTGGTAGCTAGTGGCGAATAAAACTCAAATAAGTGTTACATGAAATAAATTTATGTTATAAACATGTGAGGTTTCATATTATGCATTCCTTCCATAAAAGATCAAAGTACTTCCGTGTGAAATTAAACTTAGCTCCACATGTCTGGCAAATCACTCCCGGTGTATCTTTTCTTAGAAATGTGTATTCTTTATAAAGCTGGTCATTAAACATACTTGTTTGTTTAGTCATCTCAGCAGTAGCTACATCAGCCCTAGTGAGTGAGGATATTAAGTTACAATGAGTGTGTTTACATGCACTTAATCCGATCATAGTCAGATTTCTGCAGTTATCTGATTAGTGGTCTTTTGCCATGGTTGCCAGGTCTTCGTATTCTAAAGACTTTGCTATACTTAACGTATTTTTCCCATTGACTTTAACATTTCTTTTCTCTCTGAATCTGGCAACCCCAGTATTAAATGCACCACGGAATTAAAGGGATTGAAACGGCTATCGAACACTTTGTGGAGAATCTGAAATGCAGTATATACTGGAGTAAATGAATAATTTGATTATTTAATATTAAAGTTTGAAGTTTATGACAGATCTTTCTATGTGATTTTTGGCTGGCTGCAAAGTAGAAATCAGGTTATTTCCTGAGTCATGTAAACCTGGTGGTTTAACATTATCTGATTATCCAAGTACACATATACTCATTGATCGGATTACTGACAAAATCTGATTTTCTGCAGTTATGGGATTTTTAAGTGCATGTAAACGTACTCATTGGTGAAGGGAGGCTGATAATTGGTTGAATTATATTCATTCACAAAATCAACAAATGTCATTGGCTATTTTATGTCTAGACGTGTTCAGTAATTTGTGAAATAATTGGTGTGTTCCTTTGGAATAAACACAAGTGTTTTGAGAGATGATTCTAATGGGGTGTGAAATAGCCCACATGACTCAGTGCATTGTCTTTAAATCACCCTGTACCTTTGTCCTCAGGTGTATTTAAAGACCTTGCTCTGCACTCTTAGTTGAATCACTTAGTTGAGAAGGTTCCCTGCTGCTGGTGTCTCTTCTTCTTTGTAGTTTCTTCTTTGAGTTTGCTGAAACTGAAAGAAACCAGCCAGTGCTCTAACAGAGGGTAAGGTTCTTTATAAAGGATGCCTGTTTATTTGTCTAGTTATTTGGAGTTTAGTTTGAGGACGTTTTTGAGAGCTACGTTTGTTTTTGTTTATTGATGTAGTACCATGACTTTCTGGTATGTTTGCTGCTGCTGTTACGTTCTTGGCTTTCCTGAGTTTTGTTTGGGGTTGTGTTTTAATTCTGTTAATAATTTTACCAGTAGCGCTCCCTGATGTTCATACGTCAACAACCTCATAGTCTCTGACTTTCAAGTTAATAATATATGGCGAGACTGTACACTCTAAATCTTGCTGGTAGTCTGTTGTTGGCTCTGTTTGTATGTTTCATGGTTCATGAAAATCGTACAACCAACATATTTTCCTTCTCAGCACAGCAAAGACATCAGATCACCACCAACCTCAAACAACCATGGAAGAGAAGGCAGCTCACAAATGCTCCGACTGTGGAAAGAGTTTCATCAAACGATACCTCCTCCAGCAACACCGACGCAGCCACACGGGAGAGAAACCGTATGCATGCTCACAGTGTGGGAAGGATTTTTCTCAAAAAGGTCACCTGACAGCTCACCTGCACATCCACACAGGAGAGAAATCTCACCACTGCTCACAGTGTGAGAAAAGCTTTTCAAAAAAGGGCAACCTGCAGCAGCACCAACGCATTCATACAGGAGTGAAACCCTATGCCTGTTCACAGTGTGGGAAGAGTTTTAGCCTAATGGAGTCTCTCACACGTCACCAGAGCATCCATACAGGAGAGAAGCCGTACGAATGTTCACAGTGTGGGAAGAGCTTTTCACGAAAGGGCCACCTGCAGCAGCACCAACGCATTCACACAGGAGTGAAACCCTATGCATGTTCACAGTGTGGAGAGAGATTTAGCGTAAAAGGGTCTCTCACACGTCACCAGCGCATCCATACGGGAGAGAAGCCATACGGATGTTCACAATGTGGGAAGAGCTTTAATCGCAAAAGTCATCTTAACACTCACCAGCATATCCATACAGGACTGAAGCTGTACGAATGTTTACAGTGTGGGAAGAGCTTTAATCAAAAAAGTCATCTTAACACTCACCAGCGCATCCATACAGGACTGAAGCCATACTGCTGTTCACAGTGTGGGAAGAGCTTTTCACGAAACGACCAAATGCAGCAGCACCAACGCATTCACACAGGAGTGAAACCCTATGTATGTTCTCAGTGTGGAGAGAGTTTTAGCGTAATAGGGACTCTCACACGTCACCAGCGCATCCATACGGGAGAGAAGCCATACGAATGTTCACAGTGTGGGAAGAGCTTTACTCACAAAAGTCATCTTAACACTCACGAACGCACTCACAACTGAGAGAAGCTGTATCATTGCTCAAAGTGTGAGAAATGCTTCAGTTATTCAAGTTGCCTGTTCATAACTGACAGGAGTGGCACCCCATCTGCCTCAAGGTTAGATGTTTTGTTTGTTCAGATATGCTCTTCTGCATTCCTTGGCTTGCCCAAAGAACTGCTCAGTTTTTTTTTCTTTTTTAGACCATTCCTTGTACCCTATAGATGACGTGTGATGTGATGGCTATGTAAAAATTCAAGTAGATCAGCATTCACTGTTCCAGTTTAATTCAAATCTATATATTCATGTACATTCATGAAGGAATTCATATAGAATTCCTATAAGGTTCTCTTGAAGATGCCCACATTCCTAAATGTATTGAGTTGCTGCCATGTGATTGGATTAGATATTTGCATTAACAAACAGTTGAACAGGTGTGTGGATATTGTATAATAATTATTTTGTTTAAGTAACTGAAGGATGTGAGTGTGAACACACCTTAAATTAACTGAACTTACATTAAAGCTTCTTTTTGGAGGAACATTGTAACACATGGATTTTTATATAAGATCTTATCTTAGATACAAGAGAAACAATTAAATGTAGACAGAAGCTAATATGAGCTCTGTGGTTTAGCACATTTAGCTGGTAACTGGACATAAATTAATTGATTAATATTAGCAAAAGTCAAAGTATTAATATGTGAAATTTATAAAAAGTACTTTTAAATAATTACATACATATTTAACACCTGAGATGCAGAACAGCAGGTGCAATGGAATCAATCATTTTAGTTTAGTTTAAAGTCTTACTAAAATAATAATCCTGCAATTTAATTTTATACATATGTAGGTACTATTAAAATAAAAATGCATTGGAATTATTACAAATTAACTTTTATAATGTGTAAAGTTTTATGTTTAAGCAATTGTTGTTTTTTCTGGTTTGTTTGTTTGTTTTTTCAGTAAGAGAACTGTTACATGTCTAATTATCAAAGTCAGATCATTTCCTCACCAGGCCTTGACAAAAGGAATGTTCAGTTTCTTTAGTGCTGTGTTTTGCTAAACAAAATCTTTGTCCATGCCTAATCTTGAATAATGTCAAAAAAAAAAAAAAAAAAAGTTAAAAGTTGTTAAGTTTGAGCTGAGTGATGCTGGGTAAAAATCTAACCATGGATCTGTAGTGTCAGAATATGGCTGTTTGCAAAAATTGTAAAAGTTATACTATAGTTTTTCTTTGAAAAGCAAGACAAATAAAAAAAAAATGGCAAAATAATGAAAATCTGCAAAAAAAAAAGTGTTCGAAATTCAGTAGTCAACAAATGTTTCATTTTTTATTTGGTTTCGGTTTTGGCCAAAAATATTCATTTCAGTGCATCCCTTGTTTTTAATAATTGTTTTGTTAATGTGCTTCAGTTAAACCAAATATTTGGATTAAGTTAAAAACTGATTCGAAAGAAAAGTTTGTTCTTGAATCAGACCTTGCCATCATAGATTCAAAGACATTATATAGTAGCAAATTCCAGAAACTATTTCTTTTCTATCAGCTTGTGAAATGCCATTCTGTTTGATCACCCTTATTGTGATGGTTGCATCCAGTCCATGGTCCTTCAGGTGTTGTTGTATCTGAAAAAGAGAATAGCATGTTGTTACTAAATAAAGCAGTACAGAGATGATAATATTTACTGATGTCAAGTCAAGTCATTTATTTATGTAGCGCTTTTTACAATGGAGCATTGTCTCAAAGCAACTTTACAATTTTAGATTATCTCCTAATATGTACGTCCAATCCCAAATTGAGCAAGCCTAGGGTGACAGTGGCAAGGAAAAACTCCCTAAGTGTTATGAGGAAGAAACCTTGGGAGGACCAAGACTCAAAAAGGGACCCAACCTCCTTGGGTGGCGTAGATGATGAATTTAAAAATGAAACTAATTTATCTAAACTAATCAGTCTTGGAGTGATAGTTCAAATAAAATGTAAAATATGCACATTGGCATTAAGTAGGCCGATACACAGAGTCACTATAGGATCTCCAGTCTAAGCAGGAAAGTCCTTGGCGGCACTTCGTCCCCAGCCAACCGGAGGAGGGAGAGAGCCACCGCCCCCAGTGCAGCCCGGGCATGGTGGGACCTTAGCCGATGAAGGAAACCGCCTGAGCGAAGCTGGGACTGTGGTAGCCTAGTGGTTATGGTACTGGACTCTGGATCAGAAGGTCCAAGGTTCAAATCCCACCTCTGCCAAGCTGGCACTGTTGGGTTCTTGAGCAAGACTCTTAACCCACAATTGCTTGGATTGTAAGACTGTATCAATTGTAATTCGCTCTGGATAAGGGCGCCTGCTAAATGCTGTAAATGTAATGTAAACATCAAGTGTGGGACTAGAACCGGCACAGGAACACAGCTCGGACATAAAACAGAAAATGTAATTACTTATTGATTAAGAGCACAATGTCTATTAACAATGACTGATGCCAAGTGTAGCATGAGACCCCGGCAGCATTAGCTATAGCAGCATAGCTAGAAAGAGGAGAACCGGAAGGTAACACAGCCAAGAGGGATCACATGAGACATCAGTATCCCCACGGGAGGCAGAAGACAGCAACCCAACGTCTCTGATCACCATAAGACTCTGACTATGAACCCCCAGCTCTGCCCTTAGTCTAAGGCAAGGAAGCACAAGTCAAGATTAAGAGGACTGAAGCCCAGTTCAGCTAGACCAGACACTCCCCTTCTAAAGTACAAGGTAGGCAGGCCAGACATGACTCCAGATTCCGGCCCCCGTAACCCGAGCCATGCATCCCGGTCTAAATCTAGTCAAAAGCCTGCCTCAATAAGTATGTCTTTGGCCTAGACTTAAAAATTTGGAGAGTGTCTGAGTCTCAAACTAAAGTGGGAAGTTTATTCCATAGTTGGGGTGACATGTATGAGAAAGCCTTTCCCCCTGCTGTGACTTTTTTAATTCTAGGAACTAAAAGAAGTCCTGCACCCTGTGAACAAAGTAGACGTGTTGGATTGTAAGACTCTTAAGAGTTCACTCAGATAATGTGGGGCCAGGCCATGTATAGATTTATAAGTTATAAGAAGTATTTTGTAATCAATGTGGAATTTAACTGGTAACCAGTGTAGTAATGATAAAACAGAACTGATATGGTCAAATTTCTTAGTTCAAGTTAGCACTCGGGCGGCTGCATTTTGAGCTAGTTGAAGTTTATTTACAGATTTACTAGAGCATCCAGTAAGTAAACCGTTACAGCAATCCAACCTTGAGGTTATAAATGCATGAACCAGTTTCTCCGCATCATTAAAAGAGAGGATATTTCTACGTTTAGCAATATTACGTAAGTGAAAGAAAGCAATTTCTGTGATGTTGCTAATGTGCGCATCAAAAAAGAGATCTGAATCAAATGTGACCCCTAAGTTTTTTACAGACGGACTGGGCAATACTGGACAGCCATCTAGATTTAGGATAGATGTAGCCAACCTGTCTCTCACAGCCTTGGGTCCCACTAATAGAACCTCAGTTTTATCTGAGTTAAGTAAGTTAGGTAATTAAATGACATCCAATCTTTTATTTCCTTTACACAGTCCTCAATTTTGTTGATTGTAAGGCTGTCTCTCTTTTAATGATGCAGAGAAACTTGTTCATGCGTTTATAACCTCAAGGTTGGATTACTGTAACGCCTTACTTACTGGATGCTCTAGTAAATCTATAAATAAACTTCAGTTAGTTCAGAATGCAGCCGCCCGAGTGCTAACTCGAACTAGAAAATTTGATCATATCACTGTTCTATCATCACTACACTGGTTACTAGTCAAATTCCGCATCGATTACAAAATACTTCTTATAACTTATAAAGCTCTACATGGCCTGGCCCCACATTATCTGAGTGAAACTCTTAGAGTTTTACAATCCAACTCGTCTACTTCGTTCACAGGTTACAGGACTTCTTTTAGTTCCTAGAATTAAAAAAGTCACAGCAGGGGAAAGGCTTTCTCATACATGGCCCCCCATCTGTGGAATAAACTACCCACTTTCGTTCGAGACTCAGACACTCTCCAAAATTTTCAGTCTAGGCTAAAGACGTACCTACTTGCTCAGATTTAGACCGGGATGCATGGCTTGGGTCACTGGGGCCAGGGGCTGGAGTCATGTCTGGCCTGCCTGCCTTGTCCGTTAGCCAGGAGTGTCAGGTGGGCGGTCTGGCTGAACTGGGATTCGGTCCTCTTTATCTTGACTCGTGCATCCTTGCCTTAGACTAAGGGCAGAGCTGGGGGTTCATAGTCAAAGAGTCTTATGGTGATCAGAGACGTTGGGTTGCTGTCTTCTGCCTCCCGTGGGGTTGCCGATGTCTCATGTGATCCCTCTTGGCTGTGTTTCCTACCAGTTCTCCTCTTTCTAGCTTTCTAGCTATGCTGCTATAGCTAATGCTGCCGGGGTCTCATGCTACACATGGCATCAGTGATTGTTAATAGATACTGTGCCCTTAATCAATAACTAATTACATTTTCTGTTTTCTCTCAGTGCTGTGTTCCGATACCAGTTTCAGCCCCACACTTGATGTTCATCCGCTGCTGCTTCCGTCATCAGCTCCAGCCCCATCATACCCGGGCCACTTAATGCCAATGTGCATACTTCACATTTTATTCGAACTACGACTCCATGACTTTAGTTTCGTTTTTAGATTTGACTTGATTTGAAAGA
The DNA here is from genome assembly GCA_025084515.1 of Ancistrus triradiatus. NCBI lineage: Eukaryota > Metazoa > Chordata > Actinopteri > Siluriformes > Loricariidae > Ancistrus > Ancistrus triradiatus. The sequence continues at coordinate 48,126 of JAJAGP010003818.1, read as the reverse complement.
GCTGGATAAAAAACACAGTGGGGCAAAAAAGTATTTAGTCAGTCACCGAGAGGTCTGTAATTTTCATCATAGGTACACTTCAACTATGAGAGACAAAATGAGTAAAAAAATCCAGGAAATCACACTGTAGGATTTTTAAAGAATTTAATTGTAAATCATGGTGGAAAATAAGTATTTGGTCACCCACAAACAAGCAAGATTTCTGGCTCTCACAGACCTGTAACATTTTTAAGAAGCACTTCTGTCCTTCTCTCATTACCTGTATTAATGGCACCTGTTTGACCTCGTTATCTGTATAAAACACACCTGTCCACAGCCTCAAACAGTCAGACTCCAAACTTAACCATGGCCAAAACCAAAGAGCTGTCGAAGGACACCAGGAAGTAAATTGTAGACCTGCAGCAGGCTGGGAAGAGTGAATCTACAACAGGCAAGCAGGTTGGTGTGAATAAATCAACTGTGGGAGCAATTGTAAGACATACAAGACCACTGATAATCTCCCTCGATCTGGGGCCCCACGTAAGATCTCATCCTGTGGGGTCAAAATGATCATGAGAACGGTGAGCAAAAATCCCAGAACTCCATGAAGGGACCTGATGAATGACCTGCAGAGAGCTGGGACCAAAGTAAAGAGCTACTATCAGTAACACACTACGCCGAGAGGGACTCCGATCCTGCAGTGCCAGATGTGTCCCCCTGCTTAAGCCAGTACATGTCTAGGCCCATCTGAAGTTTGCCAGAGAGCATATGGATGATCCAGAAGAGGATTGGGAGAATATCATGTGGTCAGATGAAACTGAAATAGAACTTTTTGGTAAAAACTCAACTCGCCGTGTTTGGAGGAAGAAGAATTCTGAGTTGCGCCATACCTACTGTGATGCATGGGGGTGGAAACATCATGCTTTGGGGCTGCTTTTCTGCAAAGGGGACAGGACGACTGATCCATGTTAAGTGAAGAATGAACGGGGCTATGTATTTTAAGCCAAACCCTCCTTCCATCAGTGAGAGCATTGACGATGGAACGTGGCTGGGTCTTCCAGCATGACAATGATCTCAAACACACTGCTCGGGCAATGAAGAAGTGGCTCCGTACAAAGCATTTCAAGGACCTGGAGTAGCCTAGCCAGTCTCCAGACCTCAGCCCCATAGAAAATGTGTGGAGGGAGTTGAAAGTCTGTGTTGCCCCAAAACATCACTGCTCTAGAGGAGATCTGCATGGAGGAATCGGCCACAATACCAGCTACAGTTTGTGCAAACTTGTTGAAGACTTACAGGAAACATTTGACCTCTGTCATTGCCAACAAAGGTTATGTTACAAAGTATTGAGTTGAACCAAATTTATTGACCAAATACTTATTTTCCACCATCATTTACAATTAAATTCTTAAAAAATCCTACAATGTGATTTCCTGGATTTTTTTTCTCATTTTGTCTCTCATAGTTGAAGTGTACCTATGATGAAAATTACAGACCTCTCTCATCTTTCTAAGTAGGAGAACTTGCACAATCAGTGGCTGACTAAATACTTTTTTGCCCCTCTGTATAGAGAACTTGCATGCTTGTGCAATAACCAGCCAAACTTGTGCAATAACCAGCCACCAGAGACGTTTGCCAGTTTTGGATAATTTTTCACAAGCAACTCTGACAATTTGCACAACACAAGAGTTTACACAATTTAGAGTTTTTAATACATAGTATTATTTGGTTTAACAGACATACAAATCATTTATCAATTTTACACACCACGGGTTCCCTATCCTGGTTCTGGAGTGCCCTGTAACAGGCCCACTTCCACTCAGGACGGGACTGTTAATGAGCTAGACCCAGTTTCCCCAAAGCATCTTAATGTTCTGACCATCTTAACTGGTGGAGGGTGCTCAGTGTGATCCTCACCTCACCACCTAATCATCACTGAGCTAAGATGCTTTTGGGAAACCCAGCCCTGCACATTGTGGTTCAACAGATGCAGAGAGTAATCCACGTATCTCTCTGTGTAATGTTAGCCTTTCATTAATGGCCAAGACTTTCTCTGATCATATAGGATTTGCGTAATAGATCATTTCCAACTCAGCAGTGATACTGACATTACACACAACAGTGCTGCTGAAGTGCTGCTGACTGTTAAAGCAACTCAGTCACTGCTGGACTCCACCAACCAAAAATATCCATCCAACAGTAACACTGTTCAAGAACTGACCACTGGTAATGGACCAGAAGCTGACTAACACAGACTGTATTATTTTGTACTAGATGCTATGAGGTCCATACAAAAGTAGTAGTTTCTAATAAAGTGGACAGTAAGTATGCACAGTGTTTAAAATCTCTAGTGTGATCCACTCTGTTGAGAGCACAAACTCTACTCTGCCATTTCACATTCAGTGTCTCTGCTGTTAGACACAATGTGCTGCACTGTATCCAGTTAAACAGGACTAATTACACACTATGCCAAAGCATGCAGTTGGTCAGCGTTCTTTAAGAACTGACAATATCCTCGATACTTATGTGATGGTTTTAAACTAAAGGGAGATGCATGCAGGCTTGTGAGATGTTGGCATTAAAAAAATTGATCCTGATTTAATCACCTGAAACAAAACTCAAAAAAGAAGCTGATGGAAAAAACAAAATCTAAGACCACTGGCAGCAGGGTTGTGTACTGCAACTACTACTCTGGTATGGATTTTGCATGTCACTTAATTTGCACTGAGCAGATAACCATTTTCATTTTGTTTAAATAATAATAAAAAAAAGACATAAAGAAATGTTTAGCATGCCAGGTTTTTTTTTTGTACAGGGTCTGCTCTTTCCGCCCACAAGTATATGGTTGCAGGACATTTTGAAAAAATGTAACTTATTTTACATTTAACTCATAACTTACTTTAAAACTAACCAGACAGGGGAATAGTGATTTAGGTCCACTTTTTAGAAAGGTTATATTTAGAAACATTTGTTAGGCAGGTTAAGATTATGACTGTTTAGAGAGGTTATGTTTGAAACTACACTGTAAAAATGTTACCTTACCTTATTGTACGTTAATAATGAGTTATTCTACTAACCAAAACTATCTTGCCACTGGCTTCCTGCATTTGTAATAATAACTAGGTAGTGATTAGGAGTTTAAGTTTAAAATATAATGAACTGTATAACCCTGCTAAATCCGAAAGTCTGTATATTTCCTCTGCTAATGAATACAAGTACTTTTAAGTCAGTATTTAGTATTTTGTTTTAATTTTAGTATTTTTTTTTATTTAAATCTGTGCATCTATAATCTAAAATAGATTTAAAAAGCAGCGGCCTGTCCAGATTTACACCTTACTCAATTTTCATTGGCGGAAAGTGAAATCGGGCGATTATGGGCCATCCTGACGTGATGTGTTTCTGTAGGGACGTTAGTTTTTTAATAACCCGTTAACTTTAGCCAGCTCCTGCTAACTGATATCTAAACATGGCTGTTGGATTTCGTTTAATGCTGTTTTTGCAGTTCTTATACATTTGAGATGCACTGATTGCAATTTGCTTGGCTAATTCTGATTTCTTTTTAACATATGACCAGCCTTTTCCGAATTTCTTTCTTTCTAAGAATGATAAATTACAGCATACAAAATGCTGGGGGGGCAGTGTGTTACCCATCAGGGGGGCAAAATTCCTACTGATAAATATAACTGGGTCCTAAATCAGTAACTCACTGTAATTCCTCCAGGTTACAGTTTGGATCCTTCTGTAGATCAGACAGAAGCTTCACTCCTGATTCTCCTGGAGTACTGAAGCTCAGATCCAGCTCTCTCAGGTGTGATGATGGATTTAATCTCAGAGCTTTAGCCAGAGCACAAAATCCTTCATCTGGTATACTGCAGTTACACAGCCTGCAGAGAGATAAAGAAAACTCTTAATACTTACATATCAATAACACACACACACACACTTGCCTTGCTATACTTGTGAGGACTTTCCATTGACACGAATTACTATGAAGTATTACTGCAGCTAATTAATGCTACACCTAACCCTAACCATAACCTCAGTAACATAAAGCAAGTCTTTTGGCTCTTTTAATAAAAATAAAAAAAATAAAAATAAAAAAAACACTGTTGTTGTTGTAAAAAAAAAAAGCAGTTAAGTGAGGAACAATTTTTAAAGGAATAATAATTATCAACACTGCTACCATCTGCAACAAGGTTCTACACATTTACATCAAAACATCCACAACATTTACATCAACTAACATTTACATCACATTTATTATTTTATGTTTAATAAACCTTTAATAACAAAACCGCTGAAATAAAATGATTACAACATTTAGATCCAACTTTGGGATCAGAATCAACAACTATAAGATAATCAATATCAGATCAATACATTCCAACTGAAATAACAGAACTCACCAAATATCAACAGGTGTGTGTGTGTGTGTGTACCTTGTTTATATTACACTGTGGAGACCAAATGTCCCCACAAGGATAGAAAAATCTGACACTTTTAACCTTTTTAAGATCTGAAATGTTTAACCATTCGTTTGTCCCCACAAGGAAAACTTTGTAAGATCTAACCTCAGTATCTCCAGGTTACAGTGTTTAGTCTCCAGTCCAGCAGAGAGCAGCATCAGTCCTGAATTCTGCAGCTTATTATAACTCAGGTCCAGATCTCTCAGTCTGGAGGAGTTTGAACTGAGAACTGAGGACAGAGCTGCACAGCTTTTCTCTGTAAGATTACACCCTCTCAGCCTGATAGAGAAATGAAGGTTAGATCAGATAAATGTATCAGACACTACAGGAAGTAAGATAACAGAGTTGAACTCTGGGTAAATTGAGGGAGTTGTGATGGAACATAGAATTAAGAAGCAGAATACCATTTATTATTTGTTAGAGCCCAGGAAAACTCAACAGTCAGTGTAAAATGAAATTTACTTAATATCAGCAGAGCATCAGCGCAGATCCAACAATTCTCCTGCTACAGTCAGATGTGATGAATGACCTTTTTCTCAGTCGGCCTGGCGCCAGAAAGACAGTCCTGGATTTACGACACAAGGAACTATTGCCTTCCTTTTTAAGAGACAAACCTTTTAATAATAGTATTAACTTTTGTTGGGAACAGATTACCTTTGCCTGGATCACTCAATTAGAGAACACATGAGAACTGCTTCATAATGAGTCCAAACACACCCATATGTACTTAGATATTTCATACAAAGAATGTGATCAGGGATATTTTTCATACTCTCATATATAATCAATTTTATATATATATATATATATATGCATGTCAGTGATTCCTCGTTTATTTTCATATCTATTTGGTCAATGTTTTAGTATAGTGACCGTTCTATACATAATATGGTCCAGTTGTGCTATACTTATAGTATATAGAAATAATAGCTGTTTTATCTATGTGTATGTCACGCTCCACGGCAGTACATACCGCCTCAGCTGTCTTGCGGATCTATCCAGAAGCCCCACCGCGATCGGACTGATTATTGAACTCAGCTGTGGGGCTTCCTATTTAAGCGCGTTTGGGAGAGACATTACTCGCGGATTATTCTTCTGCCTGAGATGTTACCGTGTCTGTCCGCACCTTCAGCGATCCCTCGCGTCTTTCCTGTCCGTCCGGGTTTGCCATCGGTTCCGTCCGTGCCTTCCAAGCCCCTCCGTTAGTGGTTCTGTTTCTTCTCTCATCTGTTAACCAGGTATCGCTTGTTTAGTTATTTCCGTGGTTGGTTTTGTTTTCCACCCGTTCTACGGCTTCGGCTTTGTTTGTGTTTCTACCCGTTTTCGGTCCTCACCTGTTTTAGTTTCGTGCCTGTTTACCGGCTTCGGCCTTCGTTTATGTTCGCACCCGTTTTCGGTCCTCACCTGTTTTCCGTTCTGCACCCGTATTCCGGCTCTGCCTGTTTTCTGTTCGCTGTGTTTCCCTTTGTTGTATATATTATTATTAAATCCTCATTTCTAGAACCTGCGTGCGTCTCGCCTGTCCGATCCCCTCCTAGCATTACAGTGTATCAATCACTCGTGTTTAATACTTGTTCACAGTTATAAAAGGACAGAAATGTAAGTTGTTATTCAGAATGTACTGTATCCTACATCTTGTATCGATCGTATTGTTATTTGTTTAAGGAATAGCAAATGTATGTGCTGTAGTTAGAATGATTTAACGATGTTCTAGGTTATCCATTCAAGGTGCCTTTGATCATCTGAACCTTACAACGAAATTCTGCAACTAAACTTGTAACTTTGAGGATTTTTGGTTATTATGTGGTACTTTTAGTCACCCTAGATATGTAGGAATATATTAATCCAAGTTATAACGTCTGTAGCCCATATAGTGAAATTAGCAGACATATCCACAAGAGGAGGGATTTAATGACGAATCAGCTTCTCACTGGCTAAGTCTAGGGCAGACCCCTTTTGCCCCGCCTCTGGTCGCTTGTGTCCGGGACATACAAAATCGACGCAGGCTAACCGCGTGGGAGCTTTAAGTCTTTTGTGCCTTTTGCTCTCTTTGTTCTTCTAAGTCTTTCCTTTTCGTTGTCTTTTAAAGTTGCAGCTTTTTGTCAGTCATCTTTGTTAAAGTCTTTCATCCTTAAGTTCTTTCAAGTTTTTGTGCTTTATTTTACGTTAAGTTTATCTGTGTCCAGCAGTGTTCGAAGTTCGGTATCGCCGAATTAGAAAGTAGTTAAAGACCAACCAGCCAAGATCTCCTTCACGCTCGACCGCACTCTTAGTTTCTAGTTTTTCAAAGTCTGTTGAAGCTCGTAGTGCTAGAAGCGGCAACTCTACCTTCACCGTTGGCCAGGGTAGAAATCTGAGTTGTACGCCCGCAAGTCGAGATCCGGTAGACACTACCACGAAGCTGGGAAGAAGCCGAGGCGCGGCCCGCAACACATCTGTGGCTCCACGGCTGCATGTCAGCACGAACCGAGGGCTAATAGCTGATATCATCCAGAAGTCCGCCGAACAGTCATCATCAGATATGAAGATAGGACTCCTACTGTTCCCCCATGTGACTTCTGACGACAGGCAGAGGCCCGGTTCTGTTCCATCTCCTTCGCGTGAGCCCCCGCAAAGAAACAGGCCAGTACCGCTTGGTGTGGCTTATCTGGGTCCCTGATTCTCGAACCTTGCATTTGATCTTAAACCACGCTTCAACATAGACTTAATCCACGTCTAAGTAGCTTCTACCATACTATTCATGTTCAACGTAATTTGTGTTACTAGTAACTCACTGTGTCGTCATAAACTAGTTCATAACATTGCCTCTGGGTAATTATTGTGTGACCGATAAGTTGCACATAGAGTCATCTTGGTTTCTGATTTTAATACTGTGATATGTACGTTTGCCATCATTCCCTATTTTCAATACTGTGATATATACATGTTCACCGTCATTTTATGATTTTAACTCTGTGATACACTTGTTATTACATCAGATATTCTGTTGGTATTGCCTTGTTTGCAATTAAAATAAACTTGTTATAACCTTTTGAATTTACCGCTTGGTGTGAGAGAGTTTCATTCAAACAAAGGTCGAGATACATAACTTTGAATTCACTATTCAGACCTAGACTGATCAATTTCGCTGTTCCCTTTCAACTGGTTTTCCGGATCTACCAGTCCACAAACGATCCGGTGGTGCCCCGTTTGTTCATTAAAAATTAATCAATTTAAAGTGTAGTCTTAGGTTTGCTACAACCTACACCTTAGCAACCACCTAGGATACCATAGTAACCACCTAGCGACCACATGGGACACCATACCAATTGCCTAGTAACCACCTAGCAACACCTTAGCAACCACCTAGCCACACCATTCTCTCCGTTTGCCACATTTCAAGCACTGGTGTAGTTTCTTCAGGAAATGCAGATCTACTTAATATGTTATTAATTTATTAATATTATAGAATTTTAAAATAGTTTTGTAAAAAGTCCACAAACTTGCACTGTTGATAGCTAAGAGCTTCCACTGTTATGTGGTAATGTTTTGGGATTATGGGAAAACCCAGAGAAACAGATAACCACATTCAGCCTATATGTAATGAGTATATTTAGTCTCCTACAGGTAGAACAAGTTTAACTGGGATTTATGAAGAAATGCTACAGTGGAATCTGTCCAAACTTGCACTGCTGATAGTTAAAGGGTACCAGTCTTGGGTGGCAGTGGAATGGTTTTGGCATTATGGGAAATTTCAGAAAAATACGTAGCTTTCTCTGAATGAAACAGGCATTTAAACACATTTACACACTGCTTGTTGAGCTTTTTGAATATCTAACTGTTTTTAATGTAATAATGCAAGTAAACTAGTTCAATTATGAAAATATATTTCGTATTTATATATTTAGTGAAAGTGGTTTTCTACACCAAAAGAAAAAAAAAACCTAGTCTGTTTCTCTCTGCTTAAGCAGCATCAGTTTGCAGTGAGGAGGTGAATACCATAATATCGCGTATATAAGCACATTCAGATTTAGAGTGCGGATGGCTTGATAGTAGGGCTGCCACAAACGATTATTTTTATAGTCGACTAATCACCGATTATTATTTTCGATTACTCGACTAATCGGATCATACGCTAATTGAATATAAAACATACACCTAAACATTAGCTAACTAAAAATAAAGACAATTAAGATAATAGTTCATTAAACCTTTAATGAAATATGCAGCTTGTTGCAACAAATAATTATTTAACTGTGTAGCATAAAGTGTAAACAACTGAGTGAAATAAGGATAAGGCACTGGCTTAAACAACACAAAAATAAATACCTTTTTTTTTTTTATGGTTTTCTTTCCTTCATTTGTCTCTGGCATCAAACATAGCTGCATTTAAATCAAATGAGGTAGGTACCTGCAACTAAGGAATTATTCACAAAAATAAAGTTTTGGTCTCACTGACTCAAATAACAAAATTTTGTTACTTTGTAACAAAGCCGTACATTGAAGAACGTACTTTTTTAGCACTGAAACGTAACGTTAGAAAACATTAGCGTTCCTATTCAAACACATCACTGTTATAACGTTACAGAAAATACATGAAATGTGTGCTAAAGCTAATGAATCAAATCGTCATTGCTAATGTTAACGTTTACAGCTATCAATATGAGTAAGTAGCAAGTTAACTCTCTGTTTACGCTAATTGTAGCAGCTAACTAGCCATTTTGCGTACCGAGATGACGGCCCCTCTTCATCATTGTCATAATCAGCCACAACATGCTTCCTTTTCAGGTGCTCGTGCATCGCAGTTGTGCTGCCGTGGAAGGCAAGTTCTGCCTTGCAGATATTGCATTGCACACTTTTCTCTTTCGTTTTCTTAAAATGATCCCACAGTTTCGAGCTCCGTTACCGGGTAGCCGTGATACCAGAGCCCGTCTGATATAACTTCGTGTGACATCACGGTCTACCCCGTCTACAACTACTGCACATGTGTGTCAAAAAAACAAAGGCAGATGTGGCAGTGGACGGTGCCGCAGCAGTTTGGAGAGAAGAACAAAGTAAAAAAAACAAAAAAAAAAAACGACGCATCGACTATTAAATTAGTCGTCGACGATTTTAATAGTCGACATAATCGTGGCAGCCCTACTTGATAGTGAATCTCTGAAGCGCGGATAGCTTGACCGCGGTGAGTTAATATGATAGGATGAGATGATAGGATATGCTGATGATATGGGCTACAATAAAGAGGAGAAATAACAATAAAGTTGTGCATGTTGTTAGGGATCACTCCTTGGCCGCGTTTGGCCAGAAGTTGTCGCAGTTTGACGGCGTGAGCTGCAGCAGCGCGATCGCGTTGCGTCAGCATTCCCGGGATTTTAATAGGTAAGTGGCGACACCTGTGGGTGAGTCCTTATAAGCACACCTTAGGGACTCACTCACTGCCACTGCCTCGCCTGATCTCACGTGACCAGTGTGTCACGTGATTCCTGGATGCAACCGGCATTGAGGCCGCTGGCTCTCGCTGCTGCCTGCATATTTAGACGGTTTTTCTGTTCTTTTATTTGTTATTTATTTTTTAGGGATAAAGGTACATTCTGGGGGAATCAAGTCCGTCAGATGGGGGCTGCAAGAGGCAGCTCGGTAACGTTAGGGCCCTATATAGGGTAGGGTCAGCATTTTTGTTATTTATTATTTTTTACTTTCACCGAGCTGCACCTGCAGCTCTATTCCTTTATCCCAGCCGTCTCTCCTCACGCCGTTGCCCCCCCTTGCCGCGATTGGGTAGTGCTTCACCCATCCTCTTCACCTTTTTCTTTTGTTGTTATTTTGTTCTCGTGCCCGTGCGATCCCGCGGCCGCGTTTAATCCGCGGTTGAGCGGCACGTGATCGTAGAAGCTCCGATCGGGTTCTGCGCACTGTGCTTGCACAGACCCGAGGCACTGTTGCGCAACGGAGGCACGCCTACGCTTACGCTTACGGCGTGCAGTTTCTTTTATTTAGTTTTATTTAATTATTTATACCTTTGATTTGATTTTCTTTTATTTATTTAATTACATTTCAGTTATAATCACCAACTGGAGCTAACTGCAATTGGGTCCCAACCCATTTATATTTTTGTTTAATACGATTCGTCGTCCTTTTTGCATGTCAAACCGTAACACGTTACATATGCTCTTATAAACACCTCCACATCTCACTTTTTACTAACTAGAGGAATTATGCTAGCATGAACGAGGATAAACTTATTGCGTACGGAGCTACTAACGAACGCTAAACAGCGTAGCAGCGAGTACTGAACGTATAGCCAATTACCGAAGCGTTATTTCACTCCTTCTAATAAACAGCTCTTACTCACATAACAGATACGGAATAAACAGCCAACTCACTTGAAGTCACGAACGCATATCAATTAAACTAATTAGGTCCATTAGCTCTCCTTCTAACTCTCCTCCCAAACCAGCTCCCGCGATCCATTCCTAGTGTGTTCCTCAACAGGGGTCCGGGTGGAAACTGAAACCGAGTCATCACCCATCATAAGACTGGCTGTGATGGAGCGGTATCACTCAAGCAGGGAAAAGTGCTGCTAACAGGGACTGGAGTTTGAGATGGTGTGGAGGAGCTAACAGAGGCAGCTGTGCTAACTTCACTTTAGTTTAGGTTTTATCAGAAATTTGTCCATCATCAGCTTTCTTTATGATAGTTTTATTAAAAGTAAAATAAATAAATGAATAGAATTCAGTACTGACTAACTGTAGCTGTTATGTTAAATGTGTGTGACCATAACGACAGATCATAACGAAAGACCATAATGACAGAACCACTGACTCTGAAAATCTCCTGCTGTGATCTAAATCACTTACACTACTAAAAAGGCTGCCTAATTAGTGCACTTGTCGTTACTAATACACTGTTTATTTGGTGCAGTGACATTCAGGAGCTCCATGATAAGAAGATGTAATCATAAAGAGATGCATTTTCATTTAAAATTCAATTACATTTTAATTATAAAATGAATTTAAATACATAAAAATACAAATATTATTATTATAACTACTAATACTCCAGTGGTTTATTCATGCTTTAGTGATCATGGTCTAAAGAACAGAACTGTGGGTCACATGAACCTGTTTTACAGGCTGATAATGATCCACAGGTTGCAGGTTCAGATCCTCTGCATTATTTAATGTAAATACTTACAAAGCTCTTCTGGAAGCTTTTACCACTGGCAGCAGATTCAGAAGACATTCCTCTGATGGATAATATTTCCTCAAATCAAACTCATCCAGCTCCTGATCAGAGTTCATCAACACAAACACCAGAGCTGACCACTGAGCAGGAGAGAGTCTGACTCCACTGAGACAGAAGTAATCTTTTCTCTTCAGGTAAGTTTGTACTTCCTGTACTAGAGATTGATCATTCAGTTCATTCTGGAGAGAGATTCTCACTGAGCTTCTTCTTGATGTACTGCACTGTTTCCTGTTTGCTGTGACAGCTACTTCCTGTCTGTGGCAGGAGGCCTCGTAAGAGAGTCTGATTGGACTCCAGTGAGAGACCCAGGAGGAAGTGGAGAAAAAGGTCCAGGTGTCCATTCTCACTCTGTAAAGCCTTGTCCACTGCCCTCTTCAGGAACTCAGGCATGTTTTTCTTGTTGTAAAGTCCAGACAGATCAGTGGTTGGTTCTTCTGTTAGATTTTTATTGATGAAGGTGAGAAACACAAATAAAGCAGCCAGAAACTCCTGAACACTCAGATGTACAAAGCTGAAGACCTTCCCCAGGTGCAGTTCAAACTCCTCTCTGAAGACCTGGGTGCAGACTCCTGAGTACACTGATGCTTCTCTCACATCAATGCCACACTCTCTCAGGTCTTCCTCATAGAAGATCAGGTTTCCTTTCTTCAGCTGTTGGAAAGCCAGTTTTCCCAGAGCCAGAATGCTCTCTCTGCTCTGCTCAGGATCCAGCTCATATTTCCCATGGTACTTTTGGTCCTTGTGTTGGATATGAAAGATCAGCAAGTGGGTGAACATTTGAGTCAGAGTTTTGGGGATCTCTCCAACTTCTGCTTTACCCAGCATTCTCTCTAGAACAGAGGCTGAAATCCAGCAGAAGACTGGAAGGTGGCACATGATGAAGAGACTTCTTGAGGACTTCATGTGGCTGATGATTTGATTGGCCAGGTTCTGATGACTGATCCTCTTCCTGAAGTACTCCTCTTTCTGAGGATCACTGAACCCTCTTACCTCTGTTACCTGGGCTACACACTCAGGAGGGATCTGATTGGCTGCTGCTGGTCGAGAGGTTATCCAGAAGAGAGCAGAGGGAAGCAGATTCCCCTTGATGAGGTTCATCAGCAGAACATCTACTGAATGCTGATTCTGTTACATCACACACAATCTCATTATTCTGGAAATATAGAGGTCAAATATAGAAGTCAATACTCATCCAGACCATCAAAGATGAACACCACTTTGTAGGAATCACAGTCTATTAATTCTAGTCTTTTTATTTGGGGGAAAAACTGATGAAGAAGGTCCATCAAACTCAGCTCCTTCTGCTTCATTAAATTCAGCTCCCTAAAAGGAAGTGGAAACATGAACATGATGTCCCGATTTGCTTTTCCTTCAGCCCAGTCCAGAATGAATTTCTGCACCAACACTGTTTTTCCAATTTCAGCGACTCCTTTAGTCAACACACTTCTGACGGACTTGTCTTTAAAGAGCTTGTTACATTTGATGGGTTTCTCCTGTTCTGCTGGTCTCCTGGATGCTGTCTCAATCTGTCCTACCTCATGTTCATTACTGATCTCTCCACTCCAACCCTCTGTGATGTAGAGCTCTGTGTAGATCTCATTCAGAAGGGCTGAGTTTCCACACTGGGAGATTCCTTCAGTAATTCTCTTATATTTCTCTCTCAGTTTGGATTTGAGCTACATTTACATTTACAGCATTTAGCAGACGCCCTTATCCAGAGCGACTTACAAAAGTGCTTTGTAATCTTCCTAGGAGATAGAACCTCATATTAGTACAAGTAAACAGTAGCTCAAGTACACAATCCAACTACAACATGCTCATATCTGGTGTAGAGTTTTTTTTTTTTTTTACTGGAGGATATGCAGTTTTATTCACTCAAGTGCTGGGTGAAGAGGTGGGTCTTTAGTCGCCTCTTGAAGACAGCAAGAGACTCAGCCATACGGACATCGAGTGGAAGTTCATTCCACCATCTGGGTGCCTGGACGGAGAAGAGTCTTGAAGCTTGTCTTCCTTTAATCTTACGTGGAGGCTCCAGTCGGGACAAGCTCGTATAGCGGAGGTGAGGGTACAGAACGTGGTTTGATCAGAACTCTTAGGTAAGATGGCGCTGTTCCATTCTTGGCTTTGTAGGTGAGCGTCAAGGTTTTGTATCTGATGCGGAAAGCTACAGGGAGCCAATGAAGTGAGCGCAGCAGTGGGGTGACACGAGAAAACTTGGGAAGATCGAAAACCAGACGAGCCGCTGCATTCTAAATCAGTTGCAGGGGTCTGATTGCACGCATTTGAAAGACCAGCCAGAAGAGCATTGCAGTAGTCTAGTTTTGTTATAACAAGAGACTGGAAAAGCACTTGGGTGGCTTCTCTGGAAAGGAAGGGTTGAATTCTCCTGATATTGTAGAGAAGGTACCTGTATGACTGGGTCAGTTTGGAAATATGAGCAGAGAAGCTCAGTTGGTTATCAAAGATCACTCCAAGGTTTCTTGCGTTCTCAGAAGGTGTGATGGAGGAGTTCACCTGGGAGATGGCAAGATCCTGATAAGGGGACCTTTCTGCAGGAATGAAAAGCAGCTCTGTTTTGCTGTGGTTTAGCTTCAAATGATGAGCTGACATCCACGATGAGATGCTCTCCAGACATGCTGAGATACGTGTTGAGACCTGCACATCTGATGGATCAAAAGAGAAAATGAGCTGAGTATCATCAGCATAACAGTGATAGGAGAAGCCATGAGAGGTTATGACTTCACCAAGAGAACGAGTGTACAGAGAGAAAAGAAGAGGTCCCAGAACTGAGCCTTGTGGAACTCCAGTTGTAAGAGCACGTGGTGCAGATATAGAGCCTCTCCATGATACCTGATAAGATCGTCCCCCCAGGTAAGATGTAAGCCACTGCCAAGCAGAGCCTGAGATTCCATGACCGGAGAGGACAGAAAGGAGAATCTTATGGTCAGCTGTGTCAAAGGCAGCCGAAGGGCCAAGAAGGATCAGAACCAATGAAAGTCTGGATGCTCTAGCAGCATGAAGTTTCTCAGAAACAGCCACCAGTGCAGTTTTTGTGGAGTGAGCTGCTTTGAAGCCAGACTGCTTGTGATCCTGAAGGTCATTCTGTGTTAGAAAGGTTGACAACTGGTTATACACACCCCACTCAAGTATTTTTGAGAGGAAAGAAAGAAGTGATACTGGTCTGTAGTTGTTGATGTCTGAGACATCGAGTGTAGGTTTCTTCAAGATAGGAATGACTCTGGCACTCTTACATTTAAATTTACAGCATTTAGCAGACGCCCTTACCCAGAGCGACTTACAAAAGTGCTTTGTAATCTTCCTAGGAGATAAAACCTCATATTAGTACAAGTAAACAATAGCTCAAGTACACAATCAACTACAACCTGCTAATATCTGGTGTAGCGATATTTTTTTTCTTTTTTTAACTGGAGGATATGCAGTTTTATTCACTCAAGTGCTGGGTGAAGACTCTTGAAGGCAGAAGGAACATGACCAGATGTCAGGGAGTTGTTGATGATGAAGGAAATGAAGGGAAGAATGTCTTGAGCAAACTTTTGTAGCACTGGTGATGGGATGGGGTCTAGTTGACATGTGGTAGGGTTCCTGGATAAGAGAAGTTGAAGTACATCATCAGTGGAGAGAGGAGAAAAGCTGGTCAGGGTGTTTCATGGCTGCACATTTGCACTGGGGGTAGTGGTAGGTGCAAATGACTAGCAGATCTTGTTTATCTTTTCTTCAAAGAAAGTGGCAAAGTCTTCAGCAGTTAAGGAGGATGACTGAGCAGGAGGAGGTGGGTTGAGGAGTGATGAGAAGACTGCATGGAGTTTGCGTGGATCTGAAGCAGATTCTTCCAGCTTTCTTCTGTAGAAGACTGTCTTGGTGGCAGTCACATCTGATGAGAATGTGGAAAGGAGCGTACGATAGTGTTGAAGATCTGCATCAAGCTTGGACTTCTTCCATTTTCACTCAGCAGATCTAAGCTCTCTTCGTAACCCACGCAGCACATCTGACAGCCAGGGGGCTGGACGAGAAGATTGTCTTGGTCTGGAGGAGAGAGGGCATAACAGATCAATAGGTGAAGAGAGAGAAGAGAGAAATGTGCTGGTGGCGGATTCCAGTGGAAGAGCAGAAAAAGAATCCAGGTGTGGTAAAGTAGATAAAACACTAGAAGATAGCGAGGTAGGGCAGATGGAGTGGAGGTTGTGACGAGTTGTTGAGTAAGTATATAAAGGGTTGGCTACACGAAGCAGAGGGACAACAAGAGAGAAGGAAACAAAGTGGTGGTCTGAGAGGTGGAGTGGAGTTAAACTGATCTCTCTTTCTGGGGAGGGTCGACAGAACACAAGGTCGAGAACGTTGCCTCCCTTGTGTGTTGGAGGACTGTTGTTAAAGGACAGGTTGAAGGATGACAGGAGAGGAAGGAGACTGGAAGACTGGAGCTTGTCAGATGGGAGATTGAAGTCACCAAGCAGGATCAGGGGAGACTCGTCTGAAGGGAAGAAACTCAGAAGACCATCCAGTTCTTCGATAAACTCGCCTAGAGGGCCAGTTGGTCGGTAGACAACAATGATATGCAGGTTAACGGGGAGTGTAACAGTGACGGCATGGAATTCGACAGATGAAATTCCAAGGTGAGAAAGTGCTAGTGATGAAAAAAATCCACATTTTGGATAACAGCAAACCTGTGCCACCACCTCTTCCAGACTCCGTGGTGAGTGGGAGAAGGAGAAGGCAGAAGACAGAGCTGCTGGAGTATCTGATTTCTCAGGAGTAATCCAAGTCTCAGTTAGTGCCAGGAAATGGAGGGAGTGAAGTAACGCAAAAGCTGAGATGAAGTCAGCTTTCTGGACAGCAGACTGGCAGTTCCAGAGCCCCCCTACCACCTCTGTACCAGATTGTTTTAATCGTGGAGGGTAGATAAGATATCTAGTACTGCAACCACTGTGTAGTTTACGCTGCTTTCTGGGTCTATTGGATATATGAACAGAGATTGGCCAATTACACATGTTAGCAAGGTAAATTAATCAAATGTATAGGAAGCAATTCAGAAAGTTAGAGAAACCAAGAAATAAGTGATACTTAGCCAAAGCTGTTTTGAGATTCTGAGTCTTGACGGGGTAGAGCAGCTCACAGGAATAGTAGCAGGATGAGGATTCCTATATATTCCTAAGTCTATATACACACACACCCCCACAAGCCCTGCCCACAAGTCACACCTTAGGCTAACCCGATACTGCTTTACAATATACACCTGAAGATACTAATAAGCAGAAAATTACCTAAGCACTGGGGACCCCCCCATAGAAGATCTAGCAGATAGTCTACTTAAACAACAGCGTCCGTACCAAACAGAGGAAGAATCTGGAGAGTCCACAAAGCAAGGTGATTTCTTCAGTGCAGTCCCATGGACTAGAGTAACCACACACACCCACACAAGCATGCCCACAAGTCACACCATAGGCTAACCCGATACCTGGTACAATATTAACCTGAAGATATAAAGCAGTTACTTACAGCACTGGGACAATAGCAGATATAAGCAGATCGTCTACTTAAACAACAGCTTACCTTACCAAAAGAGGAAGAATCTAGGAGAGTCACAACGCAAGTTGATTCTCACGGGCAGATCACCCTGACTATATACACACACACCCACACAAGCCCTCCCACAAGTCACACCATAGGCTAACCCGATATGCGTTTACAATATACACCTGAAGAACTAATAAGCAGTTACCTACAGCACTGACCAATAGCAAGATATAAGCAGATAGTTTACTTAAAACAACAGCTTACCTTACAAAACAGAGGCAGAATCTAGGAGAGTCACAAAGCAAGGTTGACTTTGGCTGAATATTTACACGAGATCGCTCTAATAAAACAGAAGAATATTAGAATAAAAATTTTACTGCATAAAAAACACAGCATCAAATTAAATATTTTCACATTATAGACATTTGAAAGAAAGGACAGTTTATAATTTGTCCTACATTCTGGCAGCTGCGGACCGGCGCTACAACACACACTCGATCTCAGCCACGTTCAACAATACGAGACGCCAGCGCTACAGATCACACTCGCTCTCAGCCCCACGCTCGACATCACGTGACGCCGGCCCTGGAGATCGCACTCGCTATCGGTCAAGCTCTACATCACGTGACGCCAGCTTGCAGATCGCCACCCGCTCTCAGACACGCCCTAGCATCACGTGACGCTGGACGCTGCGCGCACCGTTCTCGCCACGCTCATTTATCACCAGAGTACATGATCAACCACCTGAGTCTCATTAACCCCCCTTATATACTCCGCAGTTGCACCTATCTTTGCAAGCCTCGTATTCACGTACATGGATGTGGCTCGGACACGTCCTGCTTCGCTTAGTGTGTATATACTTCAATAAATTCAGTTCCTGTACTCTCTCAGTCCGCGTTTGTCTCGTCCCCTCAAACACACGCGTTACAGTACGGCTAGCGACATGGAGACAGCGACGGAGGGAATCTAGGACCCAGCATGGAAACAACAGCTTGGGGATCACGATCTCGCTGGAAGAAGTCGCCTCATGTTGACGTATCTCATGCTTGCAGATACCACTACGTACATTCTTTTTGGGCATCCTGGTTTAATGCCCCCGGCTTCTATTGTAATTGTAGCTCTATCTTCCCCCCCTCCCATTGCCGCTGCCGCTGACCCCAACTGATTTGTATCTCACCCTCCAAGCAGCGGCATCCCCCCCACGTTCCTGACCACCCGCAGAGTGTCTTTCGACCCTTTACAGCTTTTCTCCCAGCCCTCCTCGTGCGGCGTCCGCTCCTTCACCGTATAAAGTGGCTCGACCAGATAAGTATGACGGAGACCCAGATCGTTGTGAAGGATTTCTGCTGCAATGTGAGCTGTATTTTGTTCACTCACCCCCAGACTCCGATGCAGCACGCATTGCTTTGGTGATGTCTTTACTGTCACATCGCGCACTGGATTGGGCCACTGCCGTTTGGTCGCAACAAGGGGTTGAGGTGAGGAATTATGAACGTTTCCTTTCTGCCTTTCGGTCTGCCTTTCAGCACCCTCGGGAAGGTCGCTCAGCTGGCGAGTTGCTCCTACGGCTACGTCAAGGGTGGCGCACGGCGGCGGAATACGCTCTCCAGTTTTGCACGCTGGCTGCTCAAAGCGGCTGGAATCCATCAGCCCTTCATTCGGCATTCCATCAGGGGCTTCGTCCAGAACTGCGGAGGGAATTGGTAGGATGTGATCTGGATTTGGCTTTGGAGGATCTTATTACTCTGGCGATCCGGATGGACCAGCTCCTGCAAACCCGGCTGGCCGCAACCTTGCGTTCGCCTCTGTCATCCATGACCCAGGATCCCTCACCACCTTTAGAGGACATGGAGTTGGCAGGTACCCCCATCTGAAGAACGCCGTCGTCGCTTCGAGATGGGCTTTGCTGCTACTGTGGTCTAACCCGTCACACTCCGATCCCACTGTGATTGGCCCTTCTTGTTCGTTCTTCTACACTTTAGGAAAACCACGGGTCGAACCGCCAAGCGCCTACACCCGGGTGAGTTTCCAAAAACCCCTTCTCATCCTTCTTTTCACCTTTGCAGGTTGTCCTACGATTGGCTCACATTCGCGAGCATATCTCTACAGCCTGATCGATTCCGGTGCCCAGGGAAACCATCGCCGATAATCTCATTCACCCAATGGAAATATCACCATGCACACATACTCTATCTATCGGCGAATCACTACTTCGCCGCTGGACCGCATCTTGGCTTCTGGATTCTTACTAAGGTCACTGAACATTTAGTCTGCTCCACCATGCTAACATGTGAATCCATTCTAATTGTTTCCAGTGGCTTCCCTGGCTACCCCATCATTCTGGGCATTCCCTGGCTTCATCTCCATGATCCTCACATCTCCTGGTCTTCACGAGAGCTCCTCCGATGGTCTCCATTCTGTCAGCAGAACTGCCTTCGTCGTCCTGAGATCCAGATCAATGACCCCCCTCTGCCTAGCAACGTACCCAGGGAGTATCAGGATCTGGCAGCTGTTTTTGGGGAAGGGACTGTGGCAGGCTTGCCACCTCATCGGGCGTATGATTATGCCATTGATCTTATCCCAGACGCACCTTTGCCTAAAGCCCGGTTGTATCCCTTGTTGCAGGCCGAAGAGAAAGCTATCATTCTTAGATTTATCATCTGCACCGTCTTGGTCCTCCCAAGGTTTCTTCCACACTTAGGGAGGTTTTCCTTGCCACTGTCGCCCTAGGCTTGCTCAATTTGGGATTGGATGTAGATATTAGGAGATAATCTAAACTTGTAAAGTTGCTTTGAGACAATGCTCCATTGTAAAAAAGCGCTATATAAATAGATCTGACTTGACTTGAGAGGAGAGCTGGTGCCTAGCCAGCAGCATATAGGGTGCAAGGCAGGAACAGCCAAAGACAGGGTGCCAAACCATAGTAGGGTACATTCACAAGTTCACACACCTTTGGACTGCACTGGGACTGAACCCAGGACCTTCTTGCTATGAGGCGGCAGTGTTACTCACCGAGTCATCATGCCACCCCTTGCATATCGTGATGGCAATAATCCATCATCCAATTCATAAACAATTACCCAAGTTAACGACAATCGATACGGAACGCATTATTGTTCTCATTAAAAAATGGGAAAATTATGGGTGCAGCATCAAGAAGCAAAATGGTTATTAATAAGTGTTTGTTTTTAAAATAGTTCAGATTGTTTGTTAAGCAAAATTATACGAGAGTTTAATAATAGTAATGCTGTTAATATTTAAAGGGCGCCATTAGAAAAACTAAACCTAAACTGAAAATCAACACTGGAGTCTGGTCTGATTCTTGCACGTAAACCTTTGAGCCATTAGAGGGCAGCACTGTCTAGGAAATTCCGTAGTAATAACTAGCCGGATTGAAGAAAGCAGGTGCTGATCGACAAAACAGAGAGAGTGCTGTGATGGATCACGTCCATTAAACAGGCTCCGATAGCTGATGCTCATCTGATTTGAAGCAAACCCACGTTTTACATTTTCACATGCTAATATTTTGTACTACAGCAAGATTCCAAGCAGCAGAGGTTGTACTTCATAAATCATACATATAGGAAATATCGAAAATCCTGACTTTAAGTCAATTTGTTAGAAATATTAGACTGGCCATGCAAACTAAATGTGAATGTGTTGTGTCAAAATGCGGCTCTGCAGGGGCTGTGGATGATTTGTGATCTCTGTACTAGCTTTCATGGCGTTCAGATGGTTTGGAACACTTTAGACGTCATAAACCATTGGATATATAAGGAGGTGAAACACCCTCATGAGATAATTTTGGTCCAAAGAACAATTTTATCCAAAAAGGAACATTTACAGATGTGGGGCCAAGGCTGTACTCGAATTCTTGATATACTCACCTTTGCGTCACCCTGTGGCAATCCATGAACAGCAGTTCCTGGAAAACAGGCACTTCAGCTTGCCCCCCTGCGTTGTAAGGTTTTTTTCATACGAATACTAGTTGTGGTTTATATTAGCTAGGTAGGCACTGTTTTGTAAGTCTGAAAATCAGATGTTGTCCAGGAACCCAGAATTCCCAATAGTTTTTCTTTTTTTTCCCTCAACATATGGTTTAGCGAAGTGTAACACAAGGCCCGGTTGGCTAGTCTTCTGCCTGACTAGTTAATGTATTATGCCATCAGTGATGCCTAGTCATTCGTCAGGATTTCTGCTTCTGTTGAGATTATTATAATTCAAATGTTAATATATTTAACGTTTGTTAACTTAAAATGCCAATTACTCTTTGTCTGGCACTGGTGGCTTAGTATTAGGTTACCCCAATTCGGAAATTGGAATGATTTTAGTTTATTACACACATCCCCATTACCTCCAATTTGTTATTGATATTTTCAGTACTTACACTTGGACTTGCTTACCCCATAAATGGGCAATATGTGAACTCGGTAGCTGTCGACAAGATTACTGGGGAAGCCAGTGGAACGGTGGCAGAAGCTAATCGGTGACATCAGAAGACACGTGGATACCATTGGCACACCCAGATCTGCAGGAGACACCATGTAAAGAGAAACAAACAGAACAAACACAAAGAGTAAGAGGTTGTGTGAATTTAAATCGGAGGTCCCATTTAAACCAGTCCAAGGAGCCTGAAAAAACGAACCCAGTCCCAGCAACCTATTTCAGAAAAATAGGAAAGTGAGGTACATGAAAGTCCGTAAAATATCACACAGTGTTTTCAACCAGTGTTAGTACGTAGAGGAATATGAATGAGATACATGAACACAAAGAACTCGAGCCTTTCGGCCATTTTTCAATGACAAACCGCGGAACGTTGCGTGACAGACATGGGGAGATTAACTTGCCCCCATTAAAGGAGCACAATGGTGAGACATGTCAGCGTCAGATTTGAGAGGGACAGGAGGCCCCCCGGGACAGAGCTGGGACAACCAGAAACAGACACACATTAAAGAGTAACACAGACCCTATTGCTCCGTCCAATGCTTAAAACCTGTGACAAGACAGTTGGTGAAGGATCGGATACGGCTGAGAGGAAACAATCAAACTCAAGGTGATGAGGTGGAAGAGAGAGATTTTAGTATGTCTGCGTCTCAGGAACTACATGAAATCAGACCATGCCAATCACTAAGCAGGTTTGAATTGTTCATTTTGGGTAAGTGACGTATTTGCCAGAGTGAGGGTTGTGTGTCCAGCTTTTTTATAGCATGAATTACTGATTGGCATTTTCAATTGACAAGAGGAATGGAAGCATCATAGATGGCCTTTTGAGCTATTTTCAAGAAATCTAATCCTTGAGGTGTTGGCAGGGTGCCTCACAGCTCCAGTATACCTGGTCAGATCCCAACCTCAGACACTGCCTGTGTCTGCGTGGGTTTACTCTGGGTGATCCAGTTTCCTCCCACAGTCCAAAGACATTAGTCTCGAAATAACCTTGTGTATCAATGTAACTTTGTCTGTCTTAAATAGCCACTGATGCTGAAAGTGACGTTAAACAAACAAAAAAAAAACTGAAGTGTAGGCACTTATGATGGTTGAGATCTTATAAAGGCTATAGCTCATATTTGGTGGATCAGTGCTGGATCATTGCTAGAAGAATGGCCAAAATGAAACATTGCATTTGCCATTGCCAATACGGCCATTATATTTTAGTGGTGATTGGTCTTCCCTATTACACAACAGTTACCACAGTCTCTTTACAAACACCACTGGACAGCTGAATACTTAAGATTACAGACCCTGATATTGGCTAGTGCGGCTTTGATTGATAGTGGAGTGCTCGCCCATGAAATGGCACCATCAAGCCAGGATGCAAGGATCATGTAAACCTAGACAAGATGCGAAGTTGTTCTTGACAAATTATTCAAAATGATAAGATGTTATTAATGGACTAGATCCACCCGACTAAGACGATCCTTCCATGACAAGCACTTAAACAGTGAACATAATGGTATTACTTGGCAAGACCAAGTTACTGGCTTCTCCTTGACCAAATCTGGATCCAAATACATGTTTGAGCTACACCCAGAAGGGCTGGATGGTCCGTCTGCCAATTTTCCCAATTTCAAGACGCTCACATTTTGTCCTCTGCCTTAGCTTCTTTCCTCCCCTCTTTCCCCCCTTCTTTTCCTCTCTCTCTTCCCTCTTCCCCCCTTTCTTTTTTTTTCCTTCTTTCATTTGCGGGTCTTTTTCCTGTCACACTGCCGTTCTTTTGTCTCTGAAAACACCACTCATCTCTCTTGGCGGGCCCCTCCATTCTGAATCCAAGACATTAAGAACAAAACTTCGAGAACTTTTCCGGTGCCATCCAATGCAGCAATAAACCATAGGCTTGATGTTTGAGACGAAAATAAGATGTTCAACCTCAGGTGTCCGGTCTCTGGATAGATAAAGGAATAAAGGTGTAGAGGCAGGATATAAGACTTGGAGTCACCATCTGTGGGCTCCAATACCAAATGATCTCCAAGTGGTTAGCCAGTAGTGTAATTTAGGCCTTTCAAACCCGCCTACCAAACGCTGTTCAGTTTGCATGCTTTTGTTTGGTCTAGTTAAGCTTGCTCCTCAAGATTTGCGACACAACATTTGTGCAATAGTTACACCAATATGTTACCTTTCAGTTAGGTGGACATGCAAACGAAAGAAAGCTTTGATAAAGACAAGAAGCATGTTAGTAATTAAGCCTAGCCTTTAAATAAAGCTCTGTTACATCCTGTTATTTCATACTTTTTAAGATTTTAACCCCATGCATTTACACTTGCTGCAGGCAGACTGCTATCAGGTTGCTATATTGTGTGATAAGCATTTCAGCTCCTTACATTTGACAACCTTTTGTGCAAAAGATGATTAGTATTCACTTCATTGTCTGGACAACACTGGTTTCTAGGAGTCAATGAGAGAATCACTACCTCTGTTCTTTTGGTAGGAAGGTTGACATTACTCTGATACTTACTGATCAAAGTGATACTAGAAAATTGTGAGTCTGTTTTGAGCTTACATATAGGCTGTTAACACCCCCTTCAGGTGTCACTGCATGAGCAGAATTTTAAAAAGATACGATGACTTGTCTCTGGGGAAGGACATGTAATCATACAATGGGGATAGTGGGTGGGAACCCGGTGCGTTGGACTGTAATATATGGAATTTGATATCTGGATATAATCCCGGTACTCGATGGATGAATGACCAAATATATGTATATGGTCACGGCCAAACATATATACATTAATTATCTCTAATTCTTAATAATATCTCTTGAGCCAAGGAGATTAAATTGTTCAGGTAATGCTAAAATGCCACTGTTGGCAAGAGTGGTCTTGGATTTCAGTTGGCATTTTGGGGAAACACAGTGAAGGAGAAACAAAAAAATGACCCAACTGCCACACTGTGGGAAATGTTGTAAATATGTAACCCGAGAATTTTGCTGATTTGCCTCAAACTATCAAGCATTTCTCAAAACACATTTGTTGCTTTACCAACAAAACTTTCCTTTCCTGGAACTTTCCTTTCCAGAATGCCCTCCACCACCAAAAGGTTGACCAGCCACACCTTCCCAGTCATCTGTAGGGATGGCATTACTACAGGGAAAATGATCTATTCTGTAAGTGTTTTCTTCCTAGTATAAGTTTTCAGGGTGTAACAAAATATTCTTAAGTAATCCATAATTAATCTTGATGCATTGTTGGTTAGGGTTACGATTACTTCAGTACTATTATACCAAACGAAGCCTGGCGCTGTAACCCTTTGTACCTGAGGAAAACACTATCTTAGCTTTTCGTATTCTCAGTGTCATACGTTAGGAAAGCCTCCAAAATGGGATCAGGTCATTAGAACTGGTACAAATTGAGCCTTCTGGCAGTCATGGCTGCTTTGCTGCAAGACCAACTGATGGTAATTTATTTGCCAAAAGACATGCAGTGGTGTGAAGGAGTGTTTTCCCCCTTCCTGATTTTCTGTTTTTTTGTATGTTTGTCGCGCTTGGGTGTTTCGGAGCATCAAACCAGTTTGGATATTAGTCGGGGACAACACGGGTGGACACAGGATGCAGTTTTTGAGTGAGGGTGTTTATTATTAGGGGAGAAGGGGTCCAAGCCTGCATGGCCCTGTGTGAAAAAGTGATTGCCCCCCCTTGTTAAAACATAACTGTACTATGGTTTATGGCCTGATTATTGCCACACCTGTTCTCCATCAGGATACCCACTTTCGTTCGAGACTAAGGACACTCGACAAAGTTTTAAAGTCTAGGCTAAAGACATACTATTTGCGCAGCGCTTGACTAGATTTAGACCAGGATGCATGGCTTGAGTCACTGGGACAGAGTCTGGAGTCAGTCTGGACTGGCTGCCTTGTCCGTTAGCCGGGAGTGTCGACGGTGGGTGGGTTCTGGGCTGAACTGGGCTTCGCATCCTCGTGATCTTGACTCGTGCATCCTTGCCTTAGAATAAGGGCAGAGCTGGGGGTTCATAGTCAAGAGCCTCTTTATGGTGATCAGAGACGTTGGGTTGCCTGTTTCTGCTCCCGTGGGGTTGCCGAGTCTCATGTGATTCCCTCTGCGGTGTTTACTACCATTCTCCCCCTTTAGCAATGCTGCTATAGCTAATTCTTGCCGGGGTGTCATGCTCACATGGCATCAGTGATTGTGATAAGGCCCGTGCTCTTAATCAATAACTAATTACATTTTCTGTTTTCTCTACGAGCGTGTTCCGGTGCCAAGTTCACGACCCCACCACATGATGTTCCAGGCATTTATAAATGACGTTTCCAGGATATGCTGGGGCGTTTCGTGATTGTTTATCTTGACGATATTCTAATCTTCTCACCAAATCTAGTTACTCACATCGAGAACGTCCGCAAGGTCCTGGAGAGACTTCTGGAGCATCATCTGAGAGCGAAAGCCGAAAAATGTGAGTTTCATACTCAGTCTATCCAGTACCTGGGATATGTCATCTCACCCTTGGGTGTGGCTATGGATGATGCCAAGGTAACTGCTGTTCTGTCATGGCCTGAACCCAAGACGTTCAAAGAACTTCAACGGTTTCTTGGTTTCGCTAACTTCTACCGTCAATTCATCAGGAACTTCAGCAAGATGACAGCCCCCTTGACATCGCTCTTGCGGGACAAGCCGCGAGTCCTTCCATGGCCCACGGAGGCCGAGCAGGCCTTTGCCGCCCTCAAGGAAGCCTTCACTCACGCCCCGGTCCTGGGACACCCAGATCCGGATCGTCCCTTTGTTCTGGAGGTGGATGCTTCATCAGTGGGCATTGGGGCTGTCCTCTCGCAACATCTGGGGGACCCTCTTAAACTACGACCGATCGCATTCTACTCCCACAAACTCACCCAAGCAGAGCATAAATATGATGTTGGAGATAGAGTGTTGTTGGCCATCAAATTGGCCTTAGAGGAATGGAGGCATTGGTTGGAGGGTTCTACACATCCATTTACTGTTTTCACAGATCACAAAAACCTGGAGTGTGATCTAGTAGAAGAACAGTACATTAAATGGATGTGTGTTAGAAGGAAGTACGTAGATAACAGCCCTTGTTACGTTTTGTTACGAGACTCGTAGGCGCATCACAAAGCTCCCCCTTTCCCTTTTTTCCTTCCCCCCCTTCTTTTTCGAATCTCTTCCCCCCCCCCCCCCCCCCCACCCCTGCCCTTTTCTTTGGTTTTCTGGCTTCTTGTGGTGCGCTGCCTCTTTGCGTTTCTCCTCTTTGTATTTGCCACACCTCCTCGTGTTTTGGTTTTCGAATCCAGCCACCAGTAAACGACCTAGTGTCTCGCCACCACCAAGCCAATTAGAGATGAATGCAAAAGCAGATGCACTCTCCCGCAGTCTAGACCTGGGCTCCACTGTTCCTGAGGAACCTGCAACCATCATCCCGGCATCGTGTGTGCTCGGGGCCATCCAATGGGACTTTGAGCGGGACTTGGATGTCCGACTTTCATGTACTCACATCCCTCGAGAATGTCCGGCTGGTAAGAAATTTGTGCCACCCGACCTACGGGATAGACTAATATCTTGGGCTCATGTTTCCCTCTGCTCAGGTCACCCTGGAGAGACTCGCACGCACCAACTTTTGGCTGCCCGCTACTGGTGGAAGAATATGCGCCGGGACGTTCATCGCTTTGTGGCCTCATTCAGCATTTGCGCTCAGTGTAAGACACCACGTACGCGTCCTTCGGGTCGACTGCACCCTTTGCCCACTCCGCAACGACCCTGGTCTCACATTGCAGTGGACTTCGTCACGGATCTCCCACTTTCCGACGGATGCACCACCATCCTCTCGGTAATCGACCGCTTCTCCAAGGCAGTGTGTTTTATCCCACTGGACAAAATCCCTTCCGCTTTCCGCACTGCAGAAACCCTCTTTGAATACGTCTTTCGTCTGTTCGGCATCCCTGAGGACATTGTTTCTGATCGGGGCCCGCAATTCACCTCTGCTGTTTGGCGGGCATTTATGGAGAAGCTGGGAGTTACAGTGAGTCTGTCTGCTGGTTATCACTCTGAATCCAATGAACAATGTGAGAGATCTAACCAGGAACTGAAGAAATTTCTTCGTCTCTATTGTTTGCACAACCCGAGGGACTGGTGTCAACTCCTTCCGTGGGCTGAGATTGCTCAGAACTCTCTGCGGCATTCTTCCACAGGTCTCACCCCTTTCCAGTGTGTTCTAGGTTTTCAGCCACCATTTGTGCCATGGGACTCAGCCGATTCCGACGCTCCATCAGTGGACGACTGGTTCCGTCGAAGTGAAGAAGTGTGGTGTCAGATGCATCAATGCATTGGTAAAGCGATCCGGCGTTATCAGAGGCATGCGGATCGGCGTAGGTCGTCTGCTCCTGTCTATCAGCCCGGGGACCGGGTTTGGTTGTCTACGAGGGATATTCGTCATCTGCAGGGAAGGTCCTCATTCTCGCCTCGTTATGTGGGCCCTTATCGTATCGTTAAGCAGATCAATGACGTGACATACCGTCTCGACTTGCCTTCTCATCTGCGTATATGTCCTACATTCCATGTCTCTCTTCTCAAGAGACCATTGGACGAAGCGGATCCGGTGGATCAGCCCCCGCCTGACAACCAAGGGGATGCCGGCACTTTCACGGTCCGCCGTCTGCTGGACTCTCGTCAGCGGGGTTCACGTATCCAGTACCTCGTTGATTGGGAGGGGTACGGTCCGGAGGAGCAATGTTGGGTGGGTGCTGAGGACATCTTGGACCCGCTTCTCATCAGAGAGTTCCACTCAACTCATCCCGACTGTCCTGCGCCTAGGTCTCGTGGTCGTCCTCGCCGGTCTGCCTTGGGGCCTCGAGTCGTTGAACCCTGCGGGCCCCCCGCCTGTACGAGTCCTTTGAGGGGGGGTACTGTCACGCCTGCGACCAGCGCTACAACACACACTCGATCTCAGCCACGTTCAACATCACGAGACGCCGACGCTACAGATCGCACTCGCTCTCAGCCACACTCGACATCACGTGACGCCGGCCCTGCAGATCGCACCCGCTCTCGGTCACGCTCTACATCACGTGACGCCAGCTCTGCAGATCGCACCCGCTCTCAGCCACGCTCAATCTCACGTGACTCCGGCCCTGCAGATCGCACCCGATCTCAGACACGCTCAGCATCACGTGATGCTGACTCTGCAGGCCGCACCCGTTCTCCGCCACGCTCATTATCACCAGAGTACTCAACCACCTGAGTCTCATTAACCACCCCTATATATACTCAGCAGTTGCCACCTATCTTTGCTATGCCTCGTATTCACGTACCTGGTCTTTGGCTCTACACGTCTGCTCTCGCTAGTGTGTATATACTTCAATAAATCTCAGTTCCTGTACTCTCTTCAGTCCGCGTTTGTCTCATCCCTCAACACACGCGTTACACATTCAGCAATATGAAGAGACACTTTCCAAACTAAAAGTCTCTGAGTCATCACTATAAATAATAATAATAATAATAATAATAATAATAATAATAATAATAATAATAATAAATTACATTTGTATATCGCCTTTCACAACACCCAAGGTCGCTTCACATTGACAGTACAACTATAAAGATGCAGTAGAAAATGAATGAAAGTGCTGAGAGAAGAGGTAGGTTTTCAGATGCGTTTTAAACTGAGAGAGAGAAAGGTAGTAGAGTGCAGATTAAGAGTGAGTGAGTGACAGAGCATGGGGGCAGACACACTAAAAGCTCTACCTTCCATTGTGGAGAGTCTAAACCTGCAGGTGACCAATAAACTGGAATTTGATGACCGTAATGAGCGTGGGGGGGGGGGTGTAGTAATGAAGCAGGTCAGACAGATAGGCAAGACTCCAGCCATGAAGGGATTTAAATGTAAGTAATAGTATTTTGTATTGGAGGCATAGATGGATGGGCAACCAGTGAAGTCGCTCAAGAACTGGAGTGATATGTTCACTTTTCCTTGTGGATGTTAAAATTCTAACAGCAGCGTTTTGAATAAGCTGTAACAGCCGGAGAGTTTTTGATGGAAGACCATAAAGGAGGGAGTTACAGTAGTCAAGTCGAGAGACCACAAAGGCATAGACGAGTACCTCAGCGGCCTTAGGGGATAGCAGCGGATGGAGACGTGCACTATTGCGCAAATGGAAGAAGGCTGACTTAGTGAGAGAGAGCATAAATGAGGCTCAAAGGACAGCAGAGGATCAAAAAGAACACCAACATTACAAACAGAGGCAGATGGGAGGACTGAAACATCACCAATAAAAAGGACAGGGTTAGAAAGAGACCAAAGAGCTGATTTTGTGCCAGTGCAGAGAAGTTCTTTTTCATGTGTATTTAAGAGAAGATAGTTTGTCCGAAGCCAGGAATGTAGATCGTTAAGACACCTAGTGAGACAGTCTGTGGGAAAGGAATCAGATGGCTTAAGACTGACAAAGACTTGAGTGTCATCGGCATACCAGTGAAATTTAAAGCCATAATGGTGGAATATGTCACCAAGGGGAGTGATGTAAATGATGGATAACAGAGGCCCGAGTACTGAACCCTGGGCAACACCCTGACGGATGAGAACAGAGTCAGATACATGGCTCCACATACCAACAAAATAGCGACTATCAGTTAGATAAGATGTGAACCAGGATATTACTGAGCCAGAAAGTTCAATGTTAGAAAGTCTAGACAGAAGTAAGTTGTGGTTTATAGTGTCAAAAGCAACAGTAAGATCAAGTAGAAGAAGTATAGAGACCTGACTTTTATCAGCAGCAAGAAGAAGGTCATTAAGTACATATAAGAGCAGTCTCAGTTCTGTGCTGGGGACAAAAACCGGACTGAAAAGTTTCAAAAACATGGTTCGAGGACCAAAAGTCAAGTAGCTGAGAGGCTACTACTCTTTCGACAACCTTGGAGATGAAAGGAAGATTTGAGATAAGACGGAAGTTACCAAGTATAGAACTATCAAGGTCGGGCTTTTTAATAAGAGGAGTAACAGCAGCTAGCTTCCAAGAAGGAGGAACACGTCCAGTAGAGAGTGAAAGGTTGACGAGATGACAGATAGATAGACAGATAGATACGGAAGATGCACAGGACTGTAAGAGAGAGGTAAGAACTGGGTCAAGAGTTGAGGTAGTGGGCCTAGAATTAGTAATGATTTTAGAGATTGGAAATGAATCGACAGAAGAGAAAGTGGTAAGAGTACTAGACGGAGCTACAGATGTGAGAAAAGGAGGCTCAAAAGGTGGAGCATCCTGTAGATCCTGGTAAATGTTAGAAACCTTTTCTCTGAAAAATTTTAGAAAGGCAGAGCACAAATCAGTTGAGGCAGTGGTAGAGTCATGAGGGGGCGAAGAAGCTTATTGGCTATGGAAAAAAGGCCCTTGGGATTCTGACCAGCTTTCTTAAATACCTCAGTGTAGTAAGAGGAGCGCGCCTCATTTAGCGCTTCCTCATAGTTAAATACATGTTCAGTGAATGCCAGAAAATGAACGTGTAACCCAGAATTCTTATAACACCGCTCTAAGTGCAGGCCCATAACATTTAGAGTACGAAGCTCGGGCGAGAACTATGGCGACGTATGGGAGGAAGGCACAAATCTAGTTTTGACTGGTGCAAGTGTGTCAAGGATTATTGCTAATGTTCTGTTATAGAATAACACCCCGTCATCTAGAGAAGAAATTGAATTGATATTTGAATTTGAAGTTGAATGAGTCAAGCAGAGCAGTAAAGGAAGCCGAACTGACAACAGAAACATTACGATAAGAGAGTAGGACCTTAGACCGGGGCTTAGGAACAGGAAGAGAGACATAGCATTAAATGAATAAATGGTCAGACAGTGCAGTACAATGACCCGAGACGTTACTGACAACTCCTGTGGTGGAACAAATTACATCAAGAATGTGACCCATGCTTATGAGTTGGAAAGTCAACGTGTTGAGATAAATCAAAACAGTTTAGGAGTGACAAAAAGTCTAACATCATGGAAGCTCCAGAATTGAGATGGATGTTGAGATCCCCGAGCATAATCAGGGAGGAGGAAGAGGAACTGGTGCAAATGAGTACCTCACCAAGTTCTGACAGAAAGTCAGAGATGGAGCACTTGGGAGCACGATAAATTAGCAGTATGGAGACCGGACATGGGCCAACAACCTTCAAAGTCAGAAGCTCAAAGGACGAGACCTCATGAACATTGCATAGTGACATGTTAATGGCAGAGTTACATAGAACAGCTAGACCCCCACCCCGACAGGAACATCGGGGGACAGTATAGTATTTAAATCCAGGGAGGTAGCAGCATTCAAATGGAAAAAAATATCACCAGGTACTTGCCAAATCTCAGTCAAAAAACATTCATCAAGATGGTGTTGACTAATGAGGTCCTGGAGAAATAAACCTTTATCGATGAGTGATCGACAGTTGAACAGGCCAACGTTGAGGGGACAGCGTGAGGAAGATGGGAGAGTGTTTGAGTGCTGGTCCAAGGCACCACCTGCAGAACACTGAAGTCCACTCCATGTGGTGTTCTATATGGGCGTCTTCTGGATCCGAGAGCTGTGATCCAAACCTCAGGAGATCTAGCCCTGGGGGCAGCAGGAGGGAGAGATGCCTTCGACCACGATGGATATAACGGGGTCTTCTTGCAATCCCAGTAGAGCAACACAGATTGATGGATCCAGACGACGTGAGGAACGCAGACAGCAGAGATCATCAGAGGAGTAAACAAGTTGAGGAATAGAATGGTGGTCGGCTGCACCAGTGGTTGCTACCACGGCAGTATGTAGTTCAAAAAGCAAATGAAAAACAGTAGAGATGTGACATGCATCCTGACTGCAAGCCACCAATAGAGGGGTCATGAAGCGCCCAGCAAAAAGTAGATAGTAATGGTTAGCAAAGTGTTGCAAATCAATCATGATACAAAGCTATGTTAGCCAACACACAACCAAGTACCAGCCAGACAATCAGACAGCGACTTCAGTAGCCAAAGAAAACTGACAGCAAACAGTGAAATGAGCAAAAGAAATTTAATCACCTCCCAGTCGCTTGGGCCAGGTAGTATGAAGAGGGCTCATAGACAAATGTAAAGCAATAAACCCACCAACAAGCCGGTTAGAGCTCTATACACAGCGCTATCGGGAGTCCAGCAGCAAACAAATACAGCACAGTCAATGTCACAAATAGCGATAAATCCTGTTTAAGGTCACAGCTGGTGAAAACAGATAAAGTTAGAAAAGGAAAAAGCAGGAAAAAATGGAAAAAAGAAAGG
This sequence comes from Ancistrus triradiatus, assembly GCA_025084515.1. Classification (NCBI taxonomy): domain Eukaryota; kingdom Metazoa; phylum Chordata; class Actinopteri; order Siluriformes; family Loricariidae; genus Ancistrus; species Ancistrus triradiatus. Next base: position 15,212 of record JAJAGP010003818.1, on the reverse strand, counting down.
GAAGGTCCAGTGGGAAGTGGCAATGTTTACAAACATGCTCGACGTACTCCCAACCGGAAACAGAAGTATGTCGTTTCCAGACGACGGCAATATGCCTTGAGATCACGATGAGATCTGTGGTAAGAATGAACAAGTGGCATCTCTCTAAAGGAACCTGATGGAATCATTAGCATGACACAGAGCTCTTACTGTTCTGCAGTGCGTTAGCCAGATCTGTCTGCTTCATATTCTTCAGGATGTGCAGTGTGATCTTCAGCGGCCCCTCTCTGATACTGCTCTGATCCTCCTCTTCCTCAGCCTCCCTCTCAGAGCATGCTGGGTAATCAGGACTCAGGAGCTTCTTAAATCTCTCCCAACTCTTTCTTTAACAGAGTGATGACTTTGTTCTCCAGCTCCTGACTAGAAATACACAGGAACAGGAAATGGTAAAGAGAGAGATGATTGTAAAATATGAGAGATTAATTCCTATCTGAGGAATGTTGAGAGGAACCAAGCTCTAAAAGAGAAACCATCCTGCTTTGGCTTCCCCTGACAGTAAGATGAAGCTGCTGAAGGTTCCTAGTATAAGACTGTACAGGTAAACAGTGAACAGTATAGATAATAGAATATGTTAGATATAGCATGTTGGGATGAGATCATAAAACAGGTTTGGTTGGATTGGAACAGTTTATAGTTCCTACAGCAGATCTTCATAAGTAAAAGTCTCTGGGTGTGAAGGTGAAATTTTTACTGGTCTTGTTTACACTCCTGACCTTCACTTTTCTGCAGGATTATATCTATTTACAGGAATGCACTGGTCTAATATAGTATGGCAATCAGACTGATACTGGTCTGAAACTCAGATTTATTTGATCTAATTCTTCCACTGCTCTATTTTATACTGTGAATGTTTGTCATGTTGTACTGACATGGTGCGGATCATCCATATAAACACAACATACAAACACTCTTTCTTACACACACACCTTGAAAATGGACTCCAGATGATTTCTGCTGCTGATATTTGATCTCTGCTTGTGGGTTCTGTGAACAAACCAGACACTGAGTGTAATAGGGATTGTGTAGGGTCTTCATGTCTTGCTGCATAACCCACCTTCTCTTGAGATTCAGTTCATGGACAGATGTCCTGACATTTTCCTTTAGAATTCTTTGATATCATTCAGAATTCATTGCTCCATCAATGATAGCAATCCGTCCTGGCCCAGATGCAGCAAAACAGGCCCAAACCATGATACTACCACCACCATGTTTCACAGATGGGATAATGTTCTTATGCTGGAATGCAGTGTTTTCCTTTTCCCAAACATAACGCTTTTCTTTTAAACCAAAAAGTTCTATTTTGGTCTCACCCGTCCACAAATTAATTGCTAATCCTAGAGTTTCACATACTTTTGCCACTCACTAATATGTAATATTGGATAATTTTCCTCAATAAATAAATAAATAATACATTTTCCTCTTATCCATGTCTTTATGGACCTTGCTTTGTGCACTGGTGCACAGTCATGTTGGAACAGGAAGGGGCGATCCCTGAACTGTTCCCACAAAGTTGGGAGCATGAAATTGTCCAACATCTCTTGGCCTGCTGAAGCATTAAGTGTTCCCTTCACTGGAACTAAGGAGTCAAGCCCAACTCCTGAAAAACAACCCCACACCATAATCCCCCCCTCTACCAAACTTTACACTTGGCACTAGTGCTGGGCGGTATTCCGGTTCAACAGTACACTGGTGTTAATTTTCCCATGCGATATGCATTTTTCATATACCTCCATACCAGTGCATAGCAGAAACACAGCTCTAACAAATAGGCAGCAAATTATAGAATATTTTTGGCCGCTACGAGCATCCACTGCTTTGCATTGTGCCTGGTGATGTAAGGCTTGGATGCAGGTGCTCAGCCCTGGATCCCATTCCATGAAGATCTCTACAGATGGTTTTTGAGCTAATCTGAAGGCCCCATTCTTTCACAAATGTTTGTAGAAGCAGCCTGCATGCCTAGGTGCTTGATTTTATACACCCGTGGCCATGGAAGTAACAGGAACACCTGAACTCAATCATTTGGATGGTTGATTGAACAATACAGTGTAAGTAGATCCTCAGAAACATGAATGGAGAAAAGCTATCTTCGTATCACATAGTCAGACTGCACAAACAACCAGTAAGCACTGAATATCAAGCTCATCTGGGATTTGAACCAGGGACCTCTCACATTCTAAACAAGGATCATACCCCTAGACCAACGAGCCACCTGGTGACAGGCAAAGAGTATGAAAACTTCACACACACTAACAGCACTAACCATTGCACTGTCCATCTGTGGTTAAACCAGAATTAAATTTCAGAAATTACCAGAGCACTACAGTGTAACTTTCATCATCATTTCTCATTGACATCTGAAATATATTATATAACATATCAGACTTGGTTAAGCATTACTAACTTACTACAACATACTACATGCAACAGAAACATTATTTTACTTCTCGTTCTACGCAAAAATAAGAAAAGTTGCATAAAATCGTCAACTGGTTAATGGTGAAAACATGTCCGTGTGGAGGTTTTGGTTTGTTGATGACTACTAGGGGCGTACATGACTTAAGGTGCATGATGGCTGATTTCTGGGTCTTAGCCCTCACATGGGGTGGAAATTTTGAAGTGTTACTGTCACATAAGGACTTCTTAATGTGCAAAAGAGTCTTCAGTCTTAAGGATGAGTGTTTAGTTTGGTAAACGATGGTAATTTCTATTTGATTATTTGAATCTAAACAGCTTAACTTTCATTTAGAAATCACAAGCTAAGAATTAAAATAGTTAATCTTATTAAAAATGCATACAAATTGGCTGCAACACAAACACATAGCACTGGTAAGATCTACAGTAATGCTAAATGAGGATATTGGGAAGTAGATGAGAAATAAAATCCTATATCACATATTGCTTTGAGAATCTTCCACTTCTAAAGGTGCATTGTGCCCCGTGTGAGGATTGAACTCACGACCTTCCGACTATGAGACTGAAGCTCTACTTGCTGCGCTAAAGAGGCTTGAGCCAATAAGAAAAGCAAAGTGAGGTTCTTACTTGATGAGCTAGAAACAAGGTTAGCTCAGCATCCAGGCCCTGCCGAGGCCCGCCCACAACTCCATTCACCCCCAGAGACGCTTTTAATGTTTAACATGTACCCATAACACTTGTGCCCCTATTAATGATTGGCAAGCAGAGGGTACAGCTGTCCCCCTCTAAATGTTGTGTTCCCCCTTATGACAAGTAGTCTAGAAACGCATCAGATATACACCGTCACCTAATGATTGGGAGCTCAGTCCCATCACGGATTTTGCAAGTGAAGTCAAAAGATAAACTGCAACCCATTTCTTTATAGCATGATACCATGGTATTATTAGTATTATAGTTATGTTTTTGTTATTAATTGACCTGATAATGTTCCTGTCTCACAGATATGCCTGTGATATACGGGTGAGTAGGCTGGGGAATGCTGGGGAACAGTTCGCATCAGCTTGCAAGACAGCTCAGGGAGAACCACAGTGAGGAGTGGTTAAGCCGGCTCTCCAGGTATCTGGGGGAGTGTGAGCTGTACATGCACCATCCCAACGTATTCAGGGTGGTGTGCAAGGAGCCCCCAGAGCCTGTGGCTGTTCCCACAGACAGGTGGCTTTGTCTGTTTATGGCAAGGACATCTTCAGTCAACTGGAACATTTGAAGGCCTCCATCACGTCAACATTTGGAACAGTGCTCAAAATGGACTCAATCAGGAAAAGTATGTATAAGTATGTAATGTATATTGGAGCACAAGGGAAGAGATCTGATGGGTGTTCCCTTATTAGACAGGATCAGGATGGAACACATCTGCCAGGTGCAGAGAAGACATGTGAGATGTATGCAGGATGTACCTGTTGCACATAATTCTGTCTGTAATCATCAAACTCTCCCATGATAGATAATACAAGGTTACAGTTTAAATTATCATTTGCAAAAGGACCTAAATATTGATTATGGTAGGATATGGTTATATGTACTGTATGTATTCACCAGGGGCTAATGTAGTACTCAATGTACACTCATGAAAACTTTACAAGTCATGCACAGACCCAGGCAACTTTGCTTCCACGTTACTGATGATGTGGGTTGAATCACATATATAAGATCAAATAAGATCTTTACAGTGCAGAACAGTAATTAACTACAGTGGCTGTGTTGTGAATTGCATTTCATTTGTAATGCAAAATTGTTATTATTTAGGCCTACCTGCACATTAATGTTGTGGAAAAACGTCATATTCACTTAATCTCTTTCATTTAGCAAATAATGCCATCTATGCAGCCAATCACACTTGGAAACCCTAAAATCATGTTAATATTAAAATTATATTAACTGATTCAAGTCTCAAAGTATCTCAATTGTTTATCGTTTTTACTCCAAGGCTACACCTTAATTACAAAAATTTGCAGATATTTCTTTCTCTTAATATTATTTTTCTAGGTTGTAGTTTAAATCCTAATTTCTTGCCTCAGGTGAGCATTGTAAACTAGGTTCAGCTACCTCTATGTTGAGTTTGGTTTAGGGCTTTTGTGGATATTTTTGAAGTATCCCCGATTCAGTAGAGCTTAATCTGCAAAAGATTTGCAAATCGTGAGTATATACAGTATATACAGTACCCCTGCCAGCCCTATTTGCTGACCCCTTGCGCTGATCCTGAGCCTGACCCACAGCGATGTTATAACTTGGCTCACTGCAGTATGAGCCAGGTCAGAGGTGACCATTGGGGATCTCAATGGCTGGTGATCAGACAATGTCCCACTCATACAGGGACCAATCCTGATATAAATCTTGACCACATCACTGATGCAGGAGACGGAAGAGCAGTGAGAGACACAATCTGCTACCATCATTTCTGATTAGCCAATCACCTCCCCAGTGTCAAATAAAAACAATATGCTTTCTTTTTAATTAAGTGGTCTTTATTTCCTGCAAGTACAGATGCAGTACAGAGGTGAATATCTTGTTCTTCAAACAAGTAAAATTATCCACCTGTGGGCACTTCATCCACCTTTAACTGATGTTCCAGCAGTTATATTTCCATTATTGTCTTTTATACCTGCATCTTTATGTAATCCATTTCTAAATTCGATTTTTCAATTTGTTTCTAAAAATACACCTTTTACAGGGAGCTACAGGAATGCCAAAGAATGACAATGAATATCGGAGTGCCAGGTCTACGTCATGGGCCAATTCTGAACCACAACTTACTAAGTTACATTGTGTTCTGGAGGTGGATGGACCTTCTTCCCCATTGTAATTTCCAGGAGTACTCTGTATGATCAACTGTTAGATGTGATTTTAAGGTGTAAACCTCAGTAGGCCTCTGTATCTTCCCTCTCTGTGGCAACTGACAAGGCTTCCTCATTACCCACAGAGTGGTAATTCGTTCAGACAAACGGTGAGAGAACGCTGAGAGAACGCTGAGAGAACTGACGCGGAGAATTGCGAGGATCTGGCAACCCAGACTGATCTGTGGTTGCACACAGGACGCCGTTTCGTAGCTGCTAGCAGCTTTTACCTTTGATATATTTTAATTCCCGATCGCATCTGTATCTTATATAATCGTATATATATTGGAGGTTTTTACAACATCTAAATCATTTTATTCTCGTACCGGCGGATTATATTTTTTTGCCGCTAATCGTTATTTAGTAACTTTACAGGTATACCGGCTTGTGTTTGCAGTAGTTAGCCATTAGCTAATAACCAGAGTTGCGTCTTCTTCGCAGTAGTGTGTGTTTTTATAACTTTTTTACAGTCTTTTCCCACTTTCTTTCTGAGACTTGTTTTTTAGGGACGTTTTGTGTGACTTAACTGTATTAACGCTTTAATCGAGCATTACATTGGAACATCGCTGCAGCTGAACATATCTTCACTCGGCACCCCACAACACCCCCCGAAGCTAAGTACCTTTAATTCATTAATTGTATTAACATGGTTCTGCTGTGCTTGTTCCCGGTGCCGAGTGTGGCATGTTTAAGCTATTCTTCCTCCGTCATTAGTGTAAATTTTACTTGTGATAGGTGTAGGCTTGTAGCAGTCTGACGGAGAAGATTGTATTTTAGAGGCGCGATCCAGACTTAGAGAAGGCTAGCTCAGCTCCTAGCTTAGCAGATCTGGATGCGAAAGGCGAAGTTAGGAAGCCCCGGCAGGTTTTTTCCTCGCAGCAGGGAAGTGGGTGACGGTTCGGCGACGTATGTCGTAAGCAGTCCCCACAGAGCACCACTCTTTCTGTTAAGGTCCAACAGGTTTGCCCTCCTCAGTGAAACACCCACTGAGCCAGACGGGTGAAAGAGCACTGGTCATAGGTGACTTATTGTACGACCACGTGAAACTCTTGTACACCTTTAGGGACACCAGCAGCTAGAGTTTTTTCTGTATCCCGGAGCCAGAGTGCCGGACAATGGTAATGAGTCTTAGTGAACTCGAGAGCCGCAGATTTCTCTAGGAAGTTGTTCATGTAGGGGCTAAGATATACGCCTCGGTCAGTCAGAGGATACTAAGGATAATTTGTAGAGGGTGGTTAGTGTGGCGAAGGCGATGTCCGAGTTGACTGTAGTGTGCTCTGGCCCCATCCCAATGCGGCGAGGTGACCCACACGCCTACGCAGGTTATGGGCGCGCCTGAACGCGGCTGCCAAGTGGTGCGGATCTGACACCACGTGGGCCTTTATAGACAACTGGACAGCTTGAGGGTACGCCTGGTTTTAGATGGATGTGTCCACCCACTCGGGAGGGTGTGCTCTCAATCTCCTGCCACATTGCACCATAGTCTTATGGCCAGATTGGTTAGGGGCTGACTATCCAGAGCAGGGGTCAGAAAGCAGACAGACCGGCTTACCAACTGTCTGCTGGTAGCCATGCACCGTCACCAAGAAACCCACATTATTGAAACTGTGTCTGTACCCGAATTGCCCTAAACGTAAACGCTTCCAAAAAAGTCTGTTTAATAACCCTTCATTAGTATAAACACAGATAGCTGCCAAAGAAATAAACAAACATTAGACTAAAGCTAGGGACTACTTAACATTAGATCACTTACAAACAAAGCCAGTGATTGTAAATGAAATGATCAACTGATAAACGATTACACGCTCTCTGTCTCAAAAAAAAAACTGAGAATTGGGATTAGACCTGATGAATATTTAGCCTTAAATGAAGCCTCACCTCCTGGGATTACAGTCATGCTAGTCGCCCTCGTTCCTAATGGTCGGGGGGGGAGGCATAGCCACAATTTTGACAAAGAGTTAGGTGGTTACAGCTAAATCCCATTACAAGGCTAATTCTTTTGAAATACGCTTCTAAGTGACTGATCACAGCGTTATGGAAGTCAAAAACACACTCTTTTCAGCTTATCATATTTACCGGCCCGCCTGGTCCCTATGTCAGAATTTTCAGGAATTGCTAACTTTCTTTCCTGCCTTACTACTGTCAACAGAGAAGGCTTTAATTTCGGATGATTTCAATATTCACTTGGACAATCGAAGCAGGATCCACTTAAAATTGATTCGAGTCCATCTTAGAATCAATGGGTATCACTCAGAATGTGATGGGACCAACCCACCGCTGTAATAATACTTTAGATCTAATATTAACATTTGGTATCAATATAGATAACCTTGATGTTTTACCGCAAATGATTCGATTCAGATCACTAATCTTTTAGTATTTGAGCTATCTATAATAAATAAAATCCTTCTGCTCGTTTCACCCCAAGCGCCACTATCACATCTGCTACTCCAAGCTGCGTTTATAAAAACTACAGACTTAAAATTTAATACACCTACGGAGTAAATCTCTTGAGTGTGTAAATGAGCAAAATTTTAGAATGTGCTTCGCTCAACCCTGGACCGACTGCCCTGATAGGGTCCAAACGTATATTAGGGGAAAAAAGGCTAGCACCATGGTATAATGACCACACCCGCTACCTTAAAGCAAAGAACACGCATTGAGCGCAAGTGGGAACATAGTAAATTGGAGGTGTTTAAGGATGCTTGGAGGGACAGCATGGCAGAGTACAAGCATGCCCCACTAAAGCTAAAGCTGCATACTCTCTTCAATCATAGAGCAAAATAGAATATCCAAGATTTCTTCTTTAATACAGTCTCCAAATAACAAAAAAAACCACACAGAAAAGTTGGACTCTCCATCTGTGTCATTTGAACAGTAATGATTTCATGACTTTCTTTATGATAAGTTAGAAAAACATAGGCATAAACTTCAATGCAGACACCATCACCACAATGTTAGCAACCTTTCAGATGCAAGCAACTAGTGACGAAATTGTTCAATAAGCCGTTCAAATCAAGATTAAAATGACTTCACGCACCCCAAGTACTACTACTGAACTATCCGCACTGAATCAGCTCGTCTAAGTTCATCAACATGCTTGTTAGATCCAATTCCTAAAGTCTACTCAACAAGTATTACCTAGTTGTTATAGAGCCAGTGTTAGTTATTTTAAATTCATCCCTTACCTTGGTTTGTGCCCGAATCTTTAAGTATGCAGTATCAAACCAATGATTAAAAAAACCAATCTGACCCTTGTGTGAATCTAATTATAAGACCAATTTCAAAATCTACCGTCTGTCCAAATCTTAGAAAAAAAGCCGTCATCAGCAGCTCTGTAGTCACCGTCCAAAGGAATGAAATTTATGAAACATGTCAGTCTGGCTTCAGGCCCCATCATAGTACTGGAAACAGCATGACTTGGGTCTAAATGACTGTAATGTCCTTCAGATAAGGGAGTGTTTTCTGTTCTTGTTCTGTAGATTTACGTGAGCATTTGACACTATAGATCATGATGTTCTTACTAAAACAGATAGACATACTGTAGGTATAAGGGATCAGCCACTTTCTTGGTTTAATCCTACTTAACTGAACGGTACCAGTTTGTTCATATAAAATAATTAAGATTAAGCTTCAAAAGTGAGTAGGGCGTTGCCTAGGGGTCAGTCTTGGCCCGCTTTTATTTCTCTATGTACCATGCTGCCACTAGGCTCCAGTTATTCGAAACTGGCATAATTTCCACTGCTATGCAGATGATACACAGCTGTACATATCAGCCAACACTAATGACAGCCTTACAATCAACAAAAATCGAGGGACTGTGTAAAGGAAATAACAGATGGATGTTATTTAATTTCTCTAATTAACTAGATAAAACTGTGTAGATTAGGGGGAAGGGGAAAGGATTTCTCATACATGGCCCCCAACTATGAATAAACTTCCCACTTTCAGTTCGAAGAGTCAGACACACCCAAAGTTTTAAGTCTAGGGCTAAAGACATACTTATTTACGCAGGGCTTTTGACTAGATTTAGACCAGGTGAATGGTTTGGGTTGCTGGGGCCGGAGTCTGGAGTCATGTCGGGCCTGCGCCTTGTCCAGATAGCCGGGAGTGCGAGTGGGCGGTCTGGCTGAACTAGGCTTAGGTTCCTCGTTGAGTCTTTGACTCATGCATCCTTGCCTTAGAAGAAGGGCGAGCTGGGGTTCATAGTCAAAGAGTCTTTGGTGATCAGAGACGTTGGGTGCTGTTCTGCCGCTCGTGGGGTGCAATGTCTCATGTGATCCCTCTGGGCTGTGTTCCTACCAGTTCTCTCTTTCTAGCTTTCTAGCTATGCTGCTATAGCTTACTGCTGCGGGGTCTCATGCACACTTGGCATCAGTGATATTGACATGGCATCCAGTGCTTGTTAATAAACACTGTGCTCTAATCAATACACAACTAAAGTACATTTTCTGTTTCTCCCGAGCTGTGTCCGGCAGTCCGGCCCCCACACATGATGTACACTGATGGAGCTCACTGTGATAATCACATTTATTCGACCATGACTCATGACTTTAGTTCTCCTTCTTGATTTATCATTAATACCCCGGCACCTTAATGTCGATGTGATACTTCACATTCTATCAAACTTTGACTTCATGACTGTATTTCGCTCTTGATTTATCATCATTACCCGGGCCAACTTAATGTCGATGTGAATTATTCACATTTTATTCGAACTTGACTCCATGACGTAGTCGCTCTTAGAATTATCATATTACCTGGGCACTAATGTCGATGTGCATATTCACATTCTTTTCAAACTTGACTCCCATGACTTTAGTTCGCTCTTAGGTTTGTCATCTACGCCGGCCCACGGAGGTTGGGCCATTTTTGAGTCTTGCGTCCCCCAAGGCGTTCTTCCTAGAACTAGGGAGTTTTTCCTTGCCACTGTCGCCCTAGGCTTGCTCAATTTGAGATTGGACGTAGTTATTAGGAGATAATCTAAACTTGTAAAGTTGCTTTGAGACAATGCTCCATTGTAAAAAGCGCTATATAAATAAATCTGACTTGACTTGACTTGACCTTCCTGCAAAACTAATGAACAACTGTGGAGTATTAAAAGTATTAAAAGTACTTATATCTGCATGGAGCTCTGTTATGGCTCCACCAGATTACACCAACAGTAACTCGTAGAAAATTGAGAAGACTAGACAGTTAAATTCTAAGTTTAACTAATTTTACTAATATTACTAATTTAAACAAGACAATTTACCTAATTGAACTTTTGTTTCTGGAACTGTGGCAGTCACAGTTTTTTAAATATGTAACTCTGAGTCACCATGAAATATGAAGAATCTGGAAAGGTAACAGCAGTCAGTTACATAGAATTGTACTGCTACAAAAAAATCTGTGTGCCAAGTTGTGTCTAGTAATGGATGGGTGGCATCACTGATGCCACAGTGGCAAAGTGATGACTGTACATAAGTTTATATCCTTAACTTGAATGACTACCCTCTTATGTAGGCCACTGGGTCCTGGGGGGTGGCTGTGTCAGATGAGATTCCTCCAGGGATGCCTTCAGCAACAGGTCAACCAGTGTTTTGAATGACGGCCTTTGTGAGAGGTGGTGGATGACCCCCAGCTGTTTTTTGGCCTTCAGCCTGTTTCTATTGGCTATAATGGAGGTCAAATCTGAACACATCCAACAGTGAACAAATTGGGAGATTTGTATGTATAAAGGCATGTAGGTGTTGCTTTCAAATAGATAATATGAAATATTGTTTGAATGGCTGAACAATTTACTTTTTTCTATTTCAGGAAATTTCACTAGCTACTTACATATGTGACATAACCACTGAATATTATTTAATTAGGTAGGGTAGCTAAACAACATCACGATTGCATGTAATGATATTATACCTTACCTGTTTGAACTATATTTTGTGTTTCATCTTTGGTTCCTGATAAGTAGCTACATTTTATGCTTGTTGGGTTGCACCTACATACAGTCGTATGAAAAAGTTTGGGCACCCCTGATAATTTTCATGATTTTAGTTTATAAATCATTGGTTGAAGGTGCTTTGGACCATTCTTCTTTAGAAACATCTCCAGTTCAGTCACGTTTGATGGTTTCCGAGCATGGACAGCCCACATTTTCAGTAATATTCATGTCTGGGGACTGAGATGGCCATTCCAGAACGTTGTACTGGTTCCTCTGCATGAATGCCTTAGTAGATTTTGAGCAGGGTTTGGGGTCGTTGGCCTCGGTGCAACTTTGTCACTGATTCTTGAACATTGTTCTCAAGAATCTGGAGATATTAACTGGAATCCATGCGACCCTCAACTTTAACAAGATTCCTAGTACCTGCACTGGCCACACAGTCCCACAGCTGTGACAAGGGTCAATGAGCTTACAAAACAAATCTTGTGTTCCAATAATTAGTGCTAAAGTTATTCAAATGACAAGGGTGCCCAAATTTATGCACCTGCCTAATTTAGTTTGAATAATTACTGCACACTTTCTGTTAAACCTATACACTTAATTTCACTTCTCAAATATCACGGTGTTCATCTGCTATATGATATATTTACCTGAAATTGCTGAGCTGGACAACCAATGATTTATAAAGAAAAATCATGAAAATTATCAGGGGTGCCCAAACTTTTTCATACGACTGTAAATATTAACATGCACACGCACACACACGTAAAATAAAATAAGTGGAACACTCGGAATAAAACAATTTTGCAGTTATTACTCACGCCATTCATCTTGGGCAGCATTTGTTTGCCACGCCAGCTCACGTAATTTGGCTACTGTATTATTTTTTTTCTAAATATATGCTCAAATTATATATACGCACCTATTTCGAACTCAACTGGGTTGAAGTGCAAGGATTAAGCCCGGTTTTGTCTCCCAGTGCCGTGCTGATCCGTGTTATCTGTGTTCCATTGATGAGGGCTTTGTATCTCCTCGTGCACGAGCTTTACTCAGGGTTAAAGTAACTCGGAGTTGACGGAGCTATACGTTATTTCCCGTTCTGAAACCAAAAACTTTGAGTTGGACAGTTCAGGATTGGTCAACCCAGAGTTCAGGTTTGAATTCAGGGATCGTTAAACCTGCTTTCTGAAATACCCCCCAGGTGAGCAGTGTAAACTATATTTAGGCTTATGTGGATATTTCTAAAGTATGCCCAATTCTGTAGAGTTTAATCTGTGATTCTGAGTTGTATTTTCTTTCAACTTAGTCAGGTAGGCTTGAATCTAAGTTTGATTTTTGATATAAGATTCTTACGTTTATGGAATGAAGGCTTTGGTTTATTGTATCCTTAGTGTCGTTGGTTTTGATGTTGCTGATAAACTGGTAATTATTTGGCTCAAGAGTGCAGTGTATGGTGTACAAGTTGGTTGATGCTCATCCTTGTGAAAATATCAAACTAGAAGCAAAGGCACTGCTGGGAACCCAGGATCTCATGTTTACTAGACAGGCGCTTTAACCAACTAATCCACAGCACCACAAGTAGGCTTCTTTATACTGGTTTTCTCCAGCTGGGGGGTATTTCAGAAAGCAGGTTTAACAATCCCTGAGTTAAATTATGAACTTGGGTTGACCAATCCTGAACTGTCCAACCCAGAGTTTTCGGTTTCAGAATGAGGAATAACAATTAGTTGAGTCAACTCTGAGTTACTCTAACCTTGAGTAAAGCTCGTGCACGAGGAGATACAAAGCCCTCATCAGTGGAACGCAGATAACACAGATCAGCACGGCAACGGGAGAAAAAAAACTGGCTGAATTCTCGCACTTGTTTAGACTGATATCTGAAATTCCTTGGAATTGTTCTTTGATCAGGCTTAGGCTCACCACAAATGTTTATAGTAACCGTTTTAATGTGACAGCCCAAAAGACGGTTGCTTTGGAAATATGCTCAGCATCACTGATTTTGTATTGAAAACCCCCCTTGGCAAAAACCTGGAGCGCCACACAAAGAATTTGCTCCGAACTCAGGGCGTGTCCACAGAGTGTCATATGAGCGATTGAGAGAAGACTGTTAATAGAAATGATCGACTGTGCTGGGAAACGCTAAGGCTCACACAGATAATCATCAGGGAACGAGGAAACATTAAAGCGGGGTCTGATCAGCCTCTCCCGAAGGAGATTTCTCTGTAGTGTTTGTGCTTCGACTTACTCTGAGTTTTCACTAAACCTGCTTTCTGAAATACCCCCCAGTTATTTCATCTAACAATTATAACTGTCTGACCTAGGGGGTATTTCAGAAAGCAGAAAGTCTTCTCTCAATCGCTCATATGACACTCTGTGGACACGCCCTGAGTACGAAGCAAATTCTTTGTGTGGCGCTCCAGGTTTTTGCCAAGGGGGGTTTTCAATACAAAATCAATGATGCTAAGCATATTTCTAAAGCAACCGTCTTTTGGGCTGTCACATTAAAACGGTTACTATAAACATTTGTGGTGAGCCTAAGCCTGATCAAAGAACAATTCCAAGGAATTTCAGATATCAGTCTAAACAAGTGCGAGAATTCAGCCCGTTTTCTTCTGCCGTTGCCGTGCTGATCTGTGTTATCTGCGTTCCATTGATGAGGGCTTTGTATCTCCTCGTGCACAAGCTTTACTCAGGGTTAGAGTAACTCAGAGTTGACTCAACTAATTGTTATCCCTCATTCTGAGTAATGGATGGGTGGCATCACTGATGCCACAGTGGCAAAGTGATGAATGTACATAAGTTTATATTCTTAATTTGAATGACTACCCTCTTATGTAGGCCACTGGGTCCTGGGGGGTGACTGGGTCAGATGAGCTTCCTCCAGGGATGCCTTCAGCAACAGGTCACCCAGTGTTTTGCATGACTTCCATCTCTTCAGCCTCTGTAAGAGGTGGTGTTGGACCCCCAACTGTTTTTTGGCCCTCACCCTTTTTCTATTGGCTATAATGGAGGTCAAATTTGAACACATCCAACACTGAACAAATTGGGAGACTTGTATGTATAAAGGCATGTAGGTGTTGCTTTCAAATAAATAATATGAAATACTGTCAGTGTTGGAATGGCTGAACAATTTACTTTTTTCACTTGTTACGACGAATCTTTTGTTCGCGAGGTCCTGAAGAAACAGTCGGACATCTAGGCGGCTCTTGTTAAAAAACAATTTATTTAAAACACAAAGTGGTCTGTGAATATATCTTAGACCTAAGCCGATCGGTTGCCCTTCTCTCCTGCAAGAAGACAAAAATTAAAGAGAAAGAGAAAGAGCCCGCTTGTCTCTGAGCGAATGCTTTTGTTTCCCATCTAGGCTCCTCCTTCACTACTGGTGGAAACAATGAAATGTGCTAGAAAGTCCAGGCTCCGCCTCCCCCCTTAGGCAGGAATCTGAAGGTTCCCTAGCCAGGGACCCAGGGACCCAGGGAGGCGCCATTTTGAACAAAGGACCACGTGGTTAAAACTTCCCATATTGAATTTGCGTTGAATTTGCGTTTACAAGTTCCGAAAACCATAACAATCCCCCCTTGAAAGCATCTTAATGCTTTCACATTACCTTTTAACTTCAAGTTAGGTGTTTCTAGGTTCCAGGAAAAAAGAGCAACCGTCCGCAACCCCCGATTTAATCCACTCTGACTACATGGCCACTGGGCTGAATTTGTACAATAAAAGGTATCTAAAAATCAAAAGGCTGTCAGTTAAACTAAAGGAACCGTACCTTTCGCAACAGCTCCTAACCCTTAACAAAACAAACAAACAAAAATAATAATTAAACAAAACTAAAAATAGGAGACAAAAATAGAGTAATTTTAAAATTAGGAAATCAAACATGAGAAGAAAAAATAAAACAATGTGTGTGTAGCTTCTACAGGAAGTCCGTTCAGGTCTTCCTCCAC
>JAJAGP010003817.1:0-63812 GCA_025084515.1 Ancistrus triradiatus | reverse complement strand
CCGTAAAAAGCATTTCAAGGTCCTGGAGTGGCCTAGCCAGTCTCCAGACCTCAGCCCCATAGAAAATGTGTGGAGGGAGTTGAAAGTCTGTGTTGCCCCAAAACATCACTGCTCTAGAGGAGATCTGCATGGAGGAATGGGCCAAAATACCAGCTACAGTGTGTGCCAACCTGGTGAAGACTTACAGGAAACGTTTGACTTCTGTCATTGCCAACAAAGGTTATGTTACAAAGTACTGAGTTGAACTTTTGTTATTGACCAAATACTTATTTTCCACCATAATTAAACTCTTTAAAATCCTACAATGTGATTTTTTGGATTTTTCTTTCATTTTGTCTCATAGTTGAAGTGTAGCTATGATGAAAATTACAGACCTCTCTCATCTTTCTAAGTAGGAGAACTTGCACAATCAGTGGCTGACTAAATACTTTTTTGCCCCACTGTGTATATATATATATATATATATATAGTATTAGGCCACCATTAGATTGCTGTTTTAGAAATGAAAATGATGATCATATATAACATATTGTCGACGATTGGCCCCATAGATTGCAAGCATGGATTGGTCACTCCATAATCCTCTTTTCCATTGATCTTCATTCCAATCTTTGTTAGCTTTAGCATATCTTAGCCTTTTCACTCTCTTCCCCTTCTGAAAAAGTGATTACTTGGCTGCTCCCCTTCCAAAGACACCATTCCTGATCAAGCATCTTCAGACGGTCAACTTGGCATCTTGATGAAGCTCCCAAATGCAGCTATTGCCCAATTGTAAGGGTAGGTCACACTAAATACTAGTCACTGTAACCGTATAGAAGCTATGTTTTACTGATTTCTTTATACAGTTTCTTAACACACTGGGGAGGGGGGGGGGGTGGTTGGCTTTGTTTTGTTTGTGAATTATGGGTATTTTTGATTCTTATGAGTTTTTTCCTGCTGTATGTACATAGTTGGTTATTGGTGTGTACCTGTTTATCTTATGACATTTAGAAAGCAATAACATGAATAAAAGCAAATTTGTATGGTAATAAAAAATTTTAAGTAATTAAAAACGCTGTTCCTTTCCTTCGGTATCCTGCACCAGTCGGCGCAGGCGCACTCAGTTCGAGCAGCAGCAGATGTAATCTGGTCATGTGAGGAGTCATTTGTGTGTGTTTTTTTAATTAAAATAAACAAACATCGGGTTTGGCCAAGAATTTTTATTTTTGTGCATCACTACTAAATAGGATCATCAACTCCACGCCATATGGCAGCCATTTAGTAAATCCTGTAATAGTACTAGTCTTTGCTGAAGAGTGCCTGTGTCATGGCCTTGAGGAAGAAAAGGGGTTTAATAGTAACAGCTTGCCTAGTTTTCATTTCCAGATTTCCAGTTCATTTATGGAAATAGTTGGGTTTTTTTTATTATTGTTGGCTTGTTATGTTTTTACTTCTAATTAGGTCAGATCTAGTTCTCGTGGCACACAACCCTAAGCCAGCTGAGGAGGACATGATGAGTTAGTGCAGATTTCAGTGCCTCGAGCTTCTAGTTCATGTATTCTCACTGCCTTTTTGAAAGCCATGATATGAAATGAGGGTAACCTCATGGATACCTTGAGATATATGTGTGTGTGTGTGTATTTGTATTACTATAAATATATGACCCCCTCCCCTTTTTATTATGCTGAAGTCAGCATATTTTTATTGATATCCTTACACACATCATCATATCCATTCCCATATTGTGTATTATTAAACCGCTGTGCCTTTGCTCTTGATGGGGCCATGAATTGAAACTTTGTGCCATATGGCCTTTTTGTTGTAAGTCATTACTATAAGCCCTGTAATAAATCTGCCTAATTTTTATTGGTTCCAACGCCAGTGTTGGTTTTAAATTAGCTTTATGTCCATTGAACCTCATTAAACATAAAAATCTCAGAGCTGTTTATGTGATACGAAAAAAACCCGCGTCTCTGAAGTAAACGAGGTCTTTAACAGTAACGTGTGTTGTTTATCCATATATGATGACACTGGTAGCTCCCGGTCAAGAGAAGAGCGTGCCTTTGGAATGACTAAATATCCTGATAACAGGCCACTGCATCACTGAGGAACGTGTGCTCATCAGACGAGACGGAGATGGTTGTGGAAATGTTTGATTCAGGCGCTCCGGTTTAGCATAAGCAGGCCCGAGATCAGACAGTTTGGTGTCTGGCCACTAAGCGCTATCGTGTAATGGCTTACTCCTCATACCATACTAGGTCTGCTTGGCTCGGGGCTCGCTGAAGGATCTCCGAGTGTTTGTGTGGATACGTGGGATGCACCCGTCTTAGCACAGAGGAAATTCCTGTTGCAATACCTCTGGAATCCTGTCTCGAGACTTCCCGATTCCTCTCTGGCTCACGAGCCACACGTCACATGGGGATAGTCATGGGGTATCCTGTCTGAAGCCAGACGCTGACAGCCTCTCTACATGTCCATCAGTAGATTCAGGTCAAAGCTGGACCAATAGTGACCAGATAACGTTTGTGTTGTGGACCATGCTTATCGAGTCCTACCGTCCTATCGGGGCCATCAGTGACCAGATAATATTTTGGTAGTGGATTATTCTCAGCATAGCCTGACACCACTGAAATGATATCTGATCTGTGATGGTTCATTTCCATTGACAGCATCATATGGTTGCGTACAGGAAACGCAGAAAGAGTTATGTGCAGTAAAAGTGGAAGGAAGCTGAGATAAGACCTATTATTATTATATTGCACAACTGCAAATTCATATTTCTTGTAGTCTAGTCAAGTGATCTTTATTTCTGTAGCACTTTTGACAATGTCTCTCAAAGCAGCTTTACTATTTTAGGTTATCTTCTAAATTCTAACTCCAATCCCAAACTGAGACAGTGGCAAGGAAAAACTCCCTAAACATTATAAGGAAGAAACCTTCTGAGACTCAAACATGGACCCGACATCCATGGGCGGCTTAGGTGTTGCATGTAAGAACAAACTAAGTTATCTAATTAGTAAGTTCATAGTAATAGTTTAAATAAGCAGAATCTAAAATGTTAACAGAGAGAACATACAATGGTGTGAAAAAGTGTTTGCCCCTTCCTGATTTCCTATTTTTTGCAAGTTTGTTACACTTAAGCGTTTCGGAACATCAAACCAATTTAAATATTAGTCAAAGACAACACAAGTAAACACAAAATGCAGTTTTTAAATGAAGGTGGTCATTATTAAGGGAGAAAAAAAATCCAAACCTACATGGCCCTGTGTGAAAAAGTGATTGCCCCCTAAACCTAATAACTGGTTGGGCCGCCCTTAGTAGCAACAACTGCAACCAAGTGTTTGTGATAACTTGCCATGGGTCTTTTACAGTGTTGTGGAGGAATTCTGGCCACTCATCTTTGCAGAATTGTTGTAATTCAGCCACACTGGAGGGTTTTCCAGCATGAACGGCATTTTTAAGGTCATGCCACAGCATCTCAATAGGGTTCAGGTCAGGACTTTGACTAGGCCACTCCAAAGTCTTCATTTTGTTTTCCCTCAGCCATTCAGAGCTGGACTTGCTGGTGTGTTTTGGATCATTGTCCTGATGCAGAACCCAAGATCGTTTCAGCTTGAGGTCACCAACAGATGGCCGGACATTCTCCTTCCAGGATTTTTTGGTAGACAGCAGAATCCATAGTTCCATTTATCACAGCAAGTCTTCCAGGTCCTGAAGCAGCAGAACAGCCCCAGACCATCACACTACCACCCCCATATGTTACTGCTGCTATAATGTTCTGTTTCTGAAATGCTGTGTTACCTTTACACCAGATGTAATGGGGGACACACCTTCCAGAGAGTTCAGCTTTTGTCTCGTCAGTCCACAGAATGTTTTCCCAAAAGTCTTGGGGATCATCAAGATGTGTTCTGGACAAATTGAGACGAGCTTTAATGTTCTTTTTGCTCAGCAGTGGTTTTCATCTTGGTACCATTTATGCCCAGTCTCTTTCTTATGGTGGAGACATGAACACTGACCATAACTGAGCCAAGTGAGACCTGCATTTCTTTGGATGTTGTTGTGGGGTCTTTTGTGAGCTCTTGGATGAGTCGTCGCCAAAATTCTTGGGGTAATTTTGGTCAGTCGGCCACTCCTGGGAAGGTTCACCACTGTTCCATGTCTTCACCATTTGTGGATAATGGCTCTCACTGTAGTTTGCTGGAGTCCCAAAGCTTTAGAAATGGCTTTATAACCCTTTCCAGACTGATAGATCTCAATTACTTTCTTTCTCAATTGTTCCTGAATTTCTTTGGATCTCGGCATGATGTGTAGCTTTGAAGGATCTTTTGGTGCCCTTCACCTATTTAAGTGATGTCCTGATTGAGAACAGCTGTGGCAATAATCAGGCCTGGGTGTGGCTAGAGACAGTGAACTCAGGTGTGATAAACCATAGTTATGTTTTAACGGGGGGGCAATCACTTTTTCACACAGGACCATGTAGGTTTGGATTTTTCCCTTAATAATAAACACCTTCATTTAAAAACTGCATTTTGTGTTTACTTGTGTTGTCTTTGACTAATATTTAAATTGGTTTGCTGTTATTGATTAGAATAGATATATATGGATGCCGCCATTATTTCGTCCGATACTCAGAGTCACTTTTAAGTCTCTTGTGAAGTCCTTTCCAATACCCACACCTTTTAAGGATTGGGTTAGGTGTGGGTGCACATGTGACATTAATTAGCTGCAGTAATATTGTCCGTGTGAACAGCTAGCTGAAGTTGTATCTCTAAGAGGGAAGAATTCATGCCCAAATGCCACTTAACCTCGCGGTCTCAGTGCGTATGAGAGAGTGATGGTGAGGGGGAAGAGAGAACGTAATTCACTCATGGCACCATGGCGCCCACACATCGAGATTCTCGCCCAAAATTGGGATGTTACAGTTTCCAGTCCGGTGATTGTTGTCGTTGTGTGAATAGACACACGTGTATCACAAGGGTGGAGCTACGAACTGAGCTCTAGTCAATACAGACTTACAGAGTGGCTACTTAAGATCAAATCTGGAATATTAAAATTGATACAGTAAGGTGCGAAAGTCTTAGGCCACCATTAGATTTGATTAGATATACACTGCCTGGCCAAAAAAGGTCACCACCTGGATTTAACTAAGCAAAGAGATAAATAGTAAAAAAAAAAAGCCTCCCATCGGATAATTACTGCATTGGTGATTATGTTTTAACTGGCAGCAAGTTGTTTAACCCTAACTGATGCAGTGAGTAGCTTCTCATTTGTTAAACAACCATGTCAAAAGACATCCTGTGGTCATGGAAAAGATGTTAATCTGTTTCAGAAAGATCACATTGTGAAAGAGTGGTTCAGGGAGCATGAGCCATCATTATCACACATGGATTGGCCACCACAGAGTCCAGAGCTGAACCCCATTGAAAATCTTTGGGATGTGCTGAAGGAGACTTTGCGCAGTGGAACAAATCTCCCATCATCGACACAAGATCTTGGGGGGAAAAATGAATGCAACTCTGGACAGAAAGAAATGCTGTGACACTGCAGAAGCTCTTGGAAATGATGCCACAGTGAAGGCGTGCTGTAATCAAAGGCGATGACCTGTTTTTTGGCCAGGCAGTGTATAACATACTGGACCATCCTGTTCTTCTTCTGATAAAGTGGTTTCTTGGCTGCTACCCTTCCAAAAAGTCCATTCCTGATCACGCTTCTTCAGACTGTGGAAGGGTCAACTGGGCGTCCGGATGAGGCTGCCAGAGGCTGCTATTGCTCAAATGTAAGGGGATGTCACACTAAATACTTGCCATTGTATCATATAGAAGCTGTTTTGTTTTCAGTTTTTTAATACCACATACACATGTTTTCTGGTTATATTGTAATGAAGAGGCTGAGAAATAATTACATATAGCTATTATGCCATTGCTTAAACAATGGTGGCCTAAGACTTTTGCACAGTACTGTATCAAAATGTTTATAAATGTACACTCATAAGCCGTGAGTTGAACTGCAACTGAGAGAATGCTGAGAATCAAATTCCACAGTGATGTAATGCCCTATGACCTATGGTCAGCAGCTTGGGACAGACCCAGCTCTCGGTCCCAAGGAGCGTTGAGAAAGTCCAGGAAGTGCAAATCCGGAGCCAATCTTGGGAACACACGCTATCCTTGAGGCACCGTCTCTCCGTTGTGTTGAACCACAAAAGCTGTAGGTCAGCGTGTGCCTCTGTACAAGTCGTGAGTGGGTCTTTTTTTTTCTTTCCAGCAGCCAGCACACCTCCGTTGTGAGAACGTACAACCCCAAAGTCTGGACGGCATGGAAAATGCAAATAAAACCAATAGGCAGGGTTCCTTACATTTCCTTTGACTTCTATTCCATTGCAGACAGTATGAACCTGAGGTATTTCTGTTTTTTCTGGTCAGCTTCATTTTATTTGTTAATACACATCCATTCTGGCATTTCAGGCCTGCAACACGTTTCCAAAAAAAGTTGGGGCAATTTAGGGCTAGTAATGAGGTGAAAAAACTAAGTGATGCGATTTCAAACAGGTGATTAAAATCCTGATTTGAATACTTCAAAAGCAGTATCCACAAAAGGCTGAGTCTTTGAGGAGTAAAGATGGGCAGAGGATCTCCAGTTGGTCAACAAATGTGTAAGAAAATTGTTGAAATGTTTAAAAGCAGTGTTACTCGAAGAAAGGGATTTTACAGATTTTTACCTCATTACTAGCCCTGAATTGCCCCTGTCCCAACTTTTGTTGGAATTTTGAAAGACAAAAACAGAAATATCTCTGGTTCATACTGTCTGCAATGGAATAGAAGTCAAAGGGAATGTAAGAAACCATATTTCTTTTATTTGCATTTTCCATGCCGTCCCAATTTCTTTCTGATTTGGGGGTTGTAATAAACAGGTAAAAGGGAAAGTGTAATTGAAATGTGTTTTTGCATTGTTAAGTAATAAAGCTCCCAGAACAAAAGCTAATAAAAACACCCTTAAGTCTTGTAAGGCTTAATGTGGGTCGTTTGTCAATAACCTGTTACGTGCACATAGACCTGCTCTATGCAGATTTAGCTTTGAAATCGCGTCATTATTAAGTTTTTTGCCTCGCAGTATTATTTTTACCTCATTACTAGCCTTAAATTGTAACCGTCCCAACTTTTTTTGGAATGTGTTGCAAGCTTGAAATGAAGCAATGAATGCTTATTAACGAATGACGTTGGCCAGGAGAAACCTGACATATCTTGGGTTCGTATTGTTTGCAATGTCATAAAAGTCAAAGGAAATGTAAGGGACACTGCGTATATGTTTTTTTATTTGCATTTTCCGTATCATCCCACCTTTTTCTGATTTGAGGTTGGATCTGCAAGCCTGAACGGACTACGCTCGCTGTGTCCATTCGCCATCTTTGTGGCACCTCTGACGGCCGACAGAGATGAACCCTTGCCCACTGTATAAGTGGCATTCCAGTAACGCACCTTCCCAGTGAACCAGTGGAGAGACCTGTTGGAGTCGTCGTGCGTTGTTCGCATGGCGCATCAAAGCGTGTCATCTTGTAGAACTCGAAATCTGGGTGTGCCGAGTTCCTTGGCAGAGGTGTGCCACGCTCAGGAGGAGCACAGCATTCCTTCTCTTACGCATGCAGATTTGTAGATGCATGCTTCATGGTTCGTGTTTGGGACCGCTGAAAAAAAAGTTCCAGTCTTCCCAAAACACACATTTCGGTTCCGGTAGCGTAATGGTCACGCAGCCTCATTTGCATATCATGCATATTGACGTCCCGTGCATTATTTATGGGCGCGTCGCAATCGAGTTTCTTATGCGACACTTCTTTTTTTGAAACCGCGCACACTCGGGAGAGGACAAGCAGGATTTTCCACATGTGTGCATGCGCGTTTGCGCACGCGTTGCGCAATATGACACGACTGTTCCATCAAGATGTGGTGGCTGTGTGGAAGCTGCTTGCGTCTCAGCCAGAGAGCATTGTGGGCCAGCGGGCTGAGATGTTTTTCCCATCTGAGTTCACTTTGGGTTCATGCTTCCAACTCCAACTCCACTGAGAAATGTGTGTGTGTGTGTGTGTGGTTGTGTGTGTCCATGTGCATTAGCGATCGGGTAAAAAAAAAAGGGGTCGGTATTCCCCAGACAGCTGTGTAACCTATCGCTAATACTGGCGCAAGCTCTTCCCTCGGCTTTTATTTTTAACTCCAGTTCGGAGACAAAGAGTCCAGTCAGCGCTGCCTCTGAGAACCAGGCCATGGGAGCCTGACCAAGCCCGGCTGCGTCACACAATCGCCGAGTGTGTGTGTGTCCCGCGCAAGAGCAGACGTGCAGGCCCACCGGAATGGGGGAGTGGAAAATGAGTTAGCGAAAGACGGAGAGAGGGCCTGGCAAGGAGACAGCATCAGTGACAGCATCAGGGGCACTGGGCCACCGGTGATGATGTCACGGGATGAGGAAGCGTCCTGGGCCACGTGATACCAGAGCAGGGAACGCACAATGGGCGGCCTGTGCCAGAGACGCCGGAGTTTTCTTTCTGTTCGTCCTCTTTTACACACCGTGTCCTGTAAGCGTCAGTGCGGCCCTTTCAGATGTCCGCAACGTTGTCTGTTTGTCCGGTTCCTGCTGACTACAACTTTTAGCCGACTTTACGCTCTGAGAATCTTACTGATTCATCTCTATGTCATTCATTTCCGATGTCAACAGGCTACATAAAAGAGCGGAACTGAGCGCGGAACCCTCCAAATAATAGGCAATTAAGGCAGGCCTGAAATTTCCCGGTGGAGGCCATATCCTCTCTTGCAAACGATCACAGGGCTATCAGCCAACTGTTGTTATGTAAACCCATGACACAGAGGCTGCTGTGACTGCTGGTGTGTGTTTTTATTTTTGTCCTGTTGTAACCTTTATTGCGTGTACTACACCCACAATAGCTTTTTTTAATTATTGTTATTATTAGCGGCTCCAGCGTTTTGTTATCTTGTTATTAGTAGAAATCACACGTACCACGAATTCTAACTCTTCAAAGCAGTGACCATCTTCTGCAGAAACAAACAGGGTGCCTAGTCAGTAAGTGTTTTTTTTTTTTCTTTAACAAAAAAAAATTGTCGCTTTAGCCCTTCTTGTCTTAACTGTCTTTGGGTGATGAGACCGACTTTCCATTGCTTCTTGGCCTATCCTAGCCATGTACATGTATTCATTTCACCCAAGATTTATCCGAAGCAAGACCCCTGAATTAGCATAATAGTTTTGCCAAAATGGTTATTGACACCCATCCCAGTATCACAGCAATGCTTGAGTAGTTAATATGACTCCTTTGTTGGACAACAGTCTTCAGTCTTCTCAGAAGGCTTTCCACTAGATTTGGAAACATGACTGTGATGGAGGGCACAGATGTTGAACTTGTTAATGGGCAATTCCAATTTCATCTCAAAAGGATTCTGAGGAGTTCTTCATTAGAGTTTTTCAAACTTCTTTATAGGCTTTGTTTTAGGAGGGGTGGGGCAGAAAGTTGATAAAAAATGACGTGTTGGGTAGGTGTGAAAGCTTTGTCTATGGAGAATCACTGGTTGTATTGCTTCGCATTATGAGCCTCTTAGTGAAGGGTGTGTGGCAGACATAAGAGGTCACCAAAAATGTGTGCAGTCTTCTTTACATTTCCTTTGACTTTTTTTCTGGTCAACTCATTTCATTTTTTAATAAAAATCCATTGCAGCAGCATTTCAGGCCTGCAACACATTCCAAAAAAAGTTTTTTCTTTTTTTGGGCCCATTCTGTTTAGAATATAGAAGCCCAAGATCAGACCAAGATTGAGATCGCTCACAATGTAGAAGTTAATGCTGGCAGTGGAAATAAGTTAAAATAAGCAGGCTAATGTTTCATTACATTTAGTCAACACCCTTAAAACACAGAGGTACTTGCAATCGATACAATCTTACAATCCAAGGGGAGTTGTGGGTTAAGGGTCTTGCTCAAGGGACCCAACAGTGGGCAGCTTGACAGAGGTGGGATTTGAACCCTGGGACCTTCTGTCTATAGCCCAGCACCTCTTTCCCAGGCACCTCTGAGAAAAACATAGCAGTTCCCACTGGGCTTTCTGTATGGGCCACTGTGCTGAGGCAGCAGATGCATTTTCAATCTGTATGCATGAAGTTGTCAGCCCAGATATCCTTATGACTATCCCCCGTCATGACTAACCATGAAATCGTGACATCATAACAAGCGTACAGTAGACAAGACAGGACCCCAAAATCCCAAAGCGATCGAGTGATTGTGCTTCGCCCATAATGAAAACAGGCACGCAATCCTGTGCTTTTTTTCGATGGCTTTGGAAAACACTTTATGGTTCCACAAATCCAACCCATATTATAGCCGTGGACGCCAACATCGCTCTGCCCCGAGCAGATTGCAGTGAAGCCCGTGTTCACCAGGGGTAGAGCCAGAAGAGCGGGAGAGCTCGCTTTCAGTCTTGATGAGCAAGGGTATGCTTTGTTGTTAAGATGTAATTTAAATCATTGAGTGTCCAATCAAGAGCAAACCAAAGATTTATGGTCAAGGCAAAGGATCAACTCAGTTTGGTGACTCCTAAGAACAAACCTCTAACCCGCTGGTAGGTGGATGTGTGTGTAACATATATTATACAGTTTTTTATAGACAGTGCTGTGGCAAAAGTCTTATACACAGATATACAATTCTTTTAGCAATGGTACAAAAATGGGACCAAAATGTAGTTATTTCTCAGTCTCTTTATAAGAATACAGCCAGGAAAATACTGGAAAATTTGCAATCAGTATTAGAAAAATAAGGCTTTATAGGCATGTAGTTGTAAGTGTGGCACTTGAGCATATGAAGCTTCATCGGATGCTTGACCCTTCTACAGGCCGAAGAAGCTCGGTTTGTTGATCGGAATGTTGTTTTTTTTTGGAAGGGTAGTAGTCAAACAACAACCCACTTTTTCAGAAAGAGGGACAAGCGTGATGAAGAGGCTGGGTAAAGTCGTCGACATATGTTATTTTATTTAGTCATTTAGACACCTTTGCTAAAAACATTTTTTATATTGTCGCGTTTGTCCACTCTTTTAAATGGTTTTTTTTGGAAGGGTAGTAGTCAACAACCCACTTTTTCATAAGAGGGACAAGGTGAAGAGGCTTGGGTAAAGTCGTCGACAATATGTCATATATAGTCATTACACTATATGCTAAAACAACAGGTGGCCTAAGACTTTTGCACGTACATCAGGTACATTTGATGAAGTGATTGGTGAGGGTGTAGATTTCGTATTCACACTGTATGCATAATAGAATAATTAGAATATTTTTCTAATATAAAAGGAACTTTCTGGAATGTGACTGAAATACTAAAGAGAGAGGAAAGGGAGGAAAGAAAAGTGCACTGTCAAACATATCCCTACAGAGTCAACACATTGATATATACTCTCACTTTCCACACACACACACACACACACACTGTGGCAAAGTCCAGACCTCTCGTACGCCGAACCCCAGTAATCCCCTCTGGTAACAGTTCCCTGCCAACTACGCCCTTCCTTCCTTTCTTTTTTTTTCCCCTTCCTTTTTCTCCTCATGTTTTCCCCCCAGCTAGCCGTGACGCACTCAGCACATAATGAAACTGTTAACTGAGAATACAAACCAACTCCACTTTCCCTGTCCTGCTTTCCCAGTTTTTTTCTTCTTTCTTCACAGGTGTAAAGCGATAAGGTGGCACCACTGCTTTTTGACCGAGGCTGTTTTGGCTATTATACTGTGTGTGTCATCAGCACCAGTAACGCACAGCCATGACCGGGTAGTGTCTGAGGGAGGGGCGTTAAGTGGGGTTAAATGTTTAGAACCCTACTCAAGTCAATTATTGGCAAGGGCCGGACCATGATGCGACAAAGCCCAATGCAGAGTGGTATTAGACTTGAGATCGACTGGTCTTGAGGACGACGACTGTCATGGCAAACATTTCAATTAAATATTCACACAAGGATGCTCCTAACGCCAGTGCTAATACTGACTGTACGCTTTGAGCCATTCCTCCATTTGCTTGTTAAAACTCTTGACTTCACTTTCTATGGTTTTTCATCAAACACGCCCATATTTAACGATTCATAATGGGTCAATCTCAGGCAACTTTGTTGTTTATTGTTACTTGGTTTCTCTCTTCCTGTACTGTGGACCCTGAGTAACAGGGCTGTGTTTCAGCACAGAATTAGCAAACGCTTAAAATGTAACCACATGGCATCCGTTCTAATGGTATTAGGGAAACTGAAAGCACATTCCAATCATTGACCAAAAATGTGTATTTTTTTTACAATAAACAAATAAACATCATTAAAACATCATTTCGGTAACAGGATTCTCAGTCGTAGTTACAATATCCATCAGATATACAGGAAAAAAACATAAGAGAGAACATGCTTGGTGGGTTTTCCCCTGGTCTCAGAATAAGTGAAAAAAAAAAAGTGTTTCCCCGGGACACTTGCTTGTATACGGCTCCGGCTAGTTGGTTACACGTTCCCTGACTATCTCTCCGTAGCCTTCATTATTAGTAGTTTTATGTTAACGTCGCTTGTCCGTCAGTGGCGACATTGACAGACAAAGAAGGTTACGTCAAACACACTAATCACTGGTCTTGCCCTAATAAACCGCCTTGGGTATGTTGGAGGAACCCAGAGCACTTGGAGTAAACCCATTTGGACATGAGGAGGACATGATGCAATCTCCGGGACAGGCGGAGTCTGAGTCTCTGGGGTCGGAGATCGAACTAACCACATGCGCCGCCCATTGGCATTGGATGAAGGAGAAATGAGTAAATATAAACCGAAGCGACGTTGATAACGGACAAATCTTTATGTCCAGACAATGGGGATGACTCATCTCTGAATGGCAAGGCATTGTCGGGTGCTCCTGGTCATCCGTGGTCAGTGTTTCCTGGCAGAAGGCATACCGTGGCACAAGTTCGGCAAAAAAATATTTAAGGCCTCTCACGGGAGGAATGTGTCAACAACGTGCAAAGTCTGAATAGACCAGTCTGAGTAGACACCGTGCCGACTGCTGTGCCTAGGGCATCGTAACACTCCTACAGGGGTTGCGAGCATCAAAAAAACTGGACTTCGGAGAGCGAATGGCGAGAGTCTGATGTGAGTCTAGTCCTTTTTATATCGTACGGATAGTCATGGCCTGGTTAAGTGAGGGCACCAGCATGCACCATGGGAAAGAAGGACAAGAGCGGGGTATAGAGTGTGATTGTTTTGGTTCCAGTGGGAAACCCTGGCTCCATTTGCTGTCATACTTGGTCAAAGAAATGGAGAAAGAAGTTTATAGGTCGAAGCTAAACAGCAACCTACACATCAGAGGTAACAATGGACCAAAAACAAAGACTAAAAAAAGACAAAGACTAAATAGAAAGCCAACACAAGGTGACACTGCTAATGCTAACAAAACGGACCACCGGGCTAGAAGCCATAATAAAACATACGACACCAAAAATACACAAGCCTCAGGTTGGAACATGTAAGGGAAACTAACCAAACAGGAGAACACACAAGGAAAAAGGATTACAGTGGTACCTTGGTTCCCGTGGTTAATTCGTTCCAGGAGGCTTGTCAAGACTGAAAATGACGAGTACCGAACAAATCCCGTAGGATAAGGAATAATGCAACTTGATGTGAATCCGTTCCAGACCCACAGAAAATCCACACTGTGTATAAGGAATTATCTGCATTAATGGAGTTGTGTTGTACAGGCTGCCTGGTTTTATCATGAGGATACGTTCTGACACATCCATCATAAGTTAAATGTATCATGAACTGATGAGTTTAGTATAGAATTCTGAATTATATCAGAGAATTCTAAAGGACGAGGAAAATGTCAGTGACATCTGTCCATGAACTGAATCTCAAGAGAAGGTGGGTCATGCAGCAAGACAACGACCCCTAAGCACACAAGCCGTTCTACCAAAAGAATGGTTAAGAGAAGATTAAAGTTCATGTTTTGGAATGGCCAAGTCAAAGTTCCTGACCTTAATCCAATCGAAATGTTGTGGAAGGACCTGAAGCGAGCAGCTAATGTGAGGAGGAAACCCACCAACATCCCAGAGTCTGAAGCTGTTCTGTATGTCAGGAATGGGCTAAAATTCCTCCAAGGAACGTTGTGCAGCACCTGAGCTGAAGGCTGTTATGTACGGGGAAATGGGCTAAAATTCTCCAAGCCGGTGTCGCAGGACTGATCATCAAACAGTTACAGGAAACGTTTAGCTGCAGTTATTGCTGCACGGGGGGGGTCACCACCAGATACTGAAAGCAAAGGGTCACATACTTTTGCCACTCACTAATATGGTAATATTGGAATCAGTTTTCCTCAATAAATAAATGACCAAGTATAATATTTTTGTCTCATTTGTGTTTGTAACACTGGGTTCTCTTTATCTACTTTAGGACTTGTGTGAAAAAAATCTGATGATATTTTAAGAGCATATGCAGAAATGTAGAAACAAAAAATTCTAAAAGGGTCACAAACTTTTGAGCACCACTAAGAACAGGCAATCGAGGCTACAATTCACATTTTTCAAAACGTTGCCTGGTCTGAGACTCGATGTCTGCCGCGACATTTTGCGTTAACAACGTGAAAGCATGGATCCATCCTGCCTTGTATCAACGATTCAGGCTGGTAATGGTGTAGTGTGGTGGGGGTGGGTGTGTTTGTTTTGTTTGTAAAGGTGTGGGGGGGTCGTTCGTTTCTTGGCATACTTTGGGCTCCTTAACATCAAACTGGGCAAAAGTTTAAACCCCACAGCCTACCTGAGTATTGGTTGCTGACCATGTGCTTCACTTTATGAGCACAGTGTACTATCTTCTGATTTCTACATCCAGCAGGATAACACACCATGACACAAAGCTCAAATCATCTCAGTCTGGTTTCAGTGTGTCATGTCAACTATGGACCCGAATTGTCCGAGGAACGTTTCCAGCACCTTGAGTGAAGGCAGTTCTGAAGTCAGATTATTTATAAAACGTACTAAAAATAGGACTAGCTATATATAGAGAGATATAATTTGTTTTTCCACCAGGCGCTTAGTGTTTCTAAGGTTTAGAACTTGGCTATTACAGATGCAACACAACGTTATTGCATTAGAACGTCCCTTCGAATTAAGCCCCTCATAAATTGAAGCTGGCAGCACCTCAGGGTCGAACTCATTCCAGTTCTTATTTCTCCATGATTTTCATTTTCTTGTCCCATCCCGATTGCTCAACTGGCCTTAACTCTATCTGTTTTTTTTTCTACCCGCTGCAGTTTCCTGTAGTTGAGTGGATGGCTTCCCAGACTGTGGTGTACAGGCCGCTGGACTGCTGCTTTGTTGCGTATGGTGTGTGTGAATGGAGAGAAAGGGCTGGCAGGCAAATGTCAAACAAGCAACCCTTACGTTAGCATCTGATCGGCTACTCTTTATGTGGTCTCGTGTGTGTTTATATGGCTCCAGACTTCTATCTTACGTGTGCGCGGGGCTTACTGCATCTTTCCCGTCGGTCTCGCGGGACACGTAGGATTGATCGCGCTGACCGAGGCAGCCGTGACATCACGGCCTCACGTACTTTGAGGGAGAGAGCGAGACTCGAAGAAACACACGAGCGAATCTCTGGCAACAACCGCCGCATTCCTTCGATCCCTGATGCGCAGCGGTCTGGTTCTGTCTGGGTCATGGGTCGTGTGCGCGTCTGGGGAGTGGGCGGCCTCAGACGCCCGTCGTGTGCGTAGGGTTTCTTCGATGATGCCATGAGGACAGGGCTGCCTTAGACAGATGATGTCATGACATGTGTGAGTGGTTGCAGAGGCGCACACCTTTTCGATCGCTGGTGGGATTGTGAGGCCGGGGATTACACAACGCATACTCACGCAACTCGGCATTCCTTCACACGCCTGCTTTCCCACAGCAAGAAACAGGATGGTCTGGGCCTCCTTATTGTACCCTTACAGTGCCCTACCTTACTCTAACAGCACCTTATATTGCCCTAATAGTACCCTGAGAGTACCATATAGTAGCCTGTCAGCACCTTATTGTAACCCAAAAGTAACAAACAGTAAGCTGACAGCACCTTATAATACATTATATCATTGTATGGAACCCTAACAACAACCGATAGTACCTTCTAGTACCCTAGCAGCCTACATTACTCTAACAGCACATTGTTTCCTTAATAGTACC
The DNA here is from genome assembly GCA_025084515.1 of Ancistrus triradiatus. NCBI lineage: Eukaryota > Metazoa > Chordata > Actinopteri > Siluriformes > Loricariidae > Ancistrus > Ancistrus triradiatus. Next base: position 47,636 of record JAJAGP010003817.1, on the reverse strand, counting down.
CTAACAGAACCTTATAGTACCCTAACTGTAACGTATTGTCCCTTAGCAGAACCTTATAAAACCCTTACATCACTTTATATCTTAACCACACTCTCTAGTACCCCAATAACACCTTATAGCTCACTAACAGCACATTCTAGTACACTTAAAGCACATTGTAGAACACAACAGCATCCTACAGTACTCTAACATCAACTTATAATACCTTAAAGTAGCCTTACAACACTTCTCTAGTGTCTTAACACCCTATAGTACCCAACAGCACCTTGTAGTACCCTAACAGTAATGTATTGTCCCTTAGCAGAACCTTATAAAACCCTTACATCACTTTAGATCTTAACCACACACTACAGTACCCTAACACCCTATAGCACACTTACACATTCTAGTACACTTAAAGTACGTTGTAGAACCTTGACAGCACCCTACATCACTGTAACATCAACTTATGATACCTTAATAGTACTCTTACAACACTTATCTAGTATCTTAACAACACCCTATAGTACCCGACAGAACCTTGTAGTACTCTATCACTTTGTACTACCTTAGCAGTACTTTAGAGTACCCCACATTACCTTATAGTACCATAACAGCACCTAATAGTACACTAACAGCACGTCATAGTACCCTGATGTACCTTGTAGTACCCTACAAGGTTACCTTAATAGTACCTTACATTAACGTATAAAGCAACACTTCATAGTACCTTAACAACTTCCTATAGTACCCAACAGTAACCTTTAGTCCTTTAACTGCACCTTGTAGTACCCTTACAGCACCTTATAGTATAATAACAGCACATTATAGTACCTTTACAGTACTTCGTAGTAGCATAACAGCACCCTGCATTACTCTAACGCCGACAGTACAGTAGAGTAAGGGTTACGAACCAACAGTAACCCATTGTCTATAAACAGCACCTTGCAGTACTCTTACAGCACCTTATAGTACACTAACAGCCCAATATAGTACCCTAACAACACCTTATAGCACACTAACACATTCTAGTACACTTAAAGTACATTGTAGAACCCTGACAGCACCCTACATCACTGCAACATCAACTTATGATACCTTAATAGTACCCTTACAACACTTATCTAGTATCTTAACAACACCCTAATAGTACCCAGCAGAACCTTGTTGTACCTTATCACTTTGTACTACCTTAGCAGTACTTTAGAGTACCCCATATTACCTTATAGTACCATAACAGCACCTAATAGTACACTAATAGCACATCATAGTATCCTGTCCGTACCTTGTAGTACCCTACAAGGTTACCTTAATAGTACCTTACATCAACGTATAAAGCAACACTTCATAGTACCTTAACAACTCCCTATAGTACCCAACAGTAACCTTTAGTCCTTTAACTGCACCTTGTAGTACCCTTACAGCACCTTATAGTATAATAACAGCACATTTTAGTACCTTTACAGTACTTCGTAGTACCATAACAGCACCCTGCATTACTCTAACAGTGACAGTACGTTACAGTAAGTGTTACGACCCAACAGTAACCCATTGTCTATTAACAGCACCTTGTAGTACTCTTACAGCACCTTATAGTACACTAACAGCCCAATATAGCACCCTTACAGCACCTTACAGTACACTAACAGTGCAATATAGTACCCTTAATGCACCGTATAGTACACTAACAGAGCATTATAGTACCCTTAGTGCACTTTACAGTACACAAACAGAGCATTACAGTACCCTTACAGTACACTAACAAAGCATTATAGTACCCTTAGTGTACCTTACAGTACACTAACAGAGCATTACAGTACCCTTACAGCACCTTACAGTACACTAACAGAGCATTACAGTACCCTTACAGCACCTTACAGTACACTAACAGTGCAATATAGTACCCTTACTGCACCGTATAGTACACTAACAGCACATTATAGTACCCATACAGTACACTAACAGAGCACTATAGTACCCTTAGTGCAACTCACAGTACACTAACAGAGCATTATAGTACCCTTAGTGCACCTTATAGTACACTAACAGAGCATTATAGTACCCTTACTGCACCTTATAGTACACTGACAGCACATTATAGTACCTTTACAGTACTTCATAGTACCATAACAACACCCTGCATTACTCTAACGGCGACAGTACAGTACAGTAAGGGTTATGACCCAACAGTAACCCATTGTCTATTAACAGCACCTTGTAGTACCCTTACAGCGCCTTATAGTACACTAACAGCCCAATATAGTAACCTTACAGCACCTTATAGTACACTAACAGCCCAATATAGTAACCTTTCAGCACCTTATAGTACACTAACAGAGCATTATAGTACCATTACTGCACCTTATAGTACACTAGCAGTCCGGTATACTACCCTTACAGCACCTTACAGTACACTAACAGAGCATTATAGTATCCTTAGTACCCTTACAGTACACAGACAGAGCATTATAGTATCCTTAGTACACCTTACAGTACACTAGCAGAGCATTATAGTACCCTTACTGCACCTTATAGTACACTAACAGAGCATTCTAGTACCCTTACTGCACCATATAGTACACTAACAGCTCATTATAGTACCCTTACAGTACACTAACAGAGCATTATAGTACCCTTAGTGCACCTTACAGTGCACTAACAGAGCATTATAGTACCCTTACAGTACACTAACAGAGCATTATAGTACCCTTACTGCACCATATAGTACACTAACAGCGCATTATAGTACCCTTACAGTACACTAACAGAGCATTATAGTACCCTTAGTGCACCTTACAGTACACTAACAGAGCATTATAGTACCCTTAGTGCACCTTACAGTACACTAACAGAGCATTATAGTACCCTTACTGCACCTTATAGTACCATAACAGCACCCTCCATTACTCTAACGGCGACAGTACGTTAGAGTAAGGGTTATGACCCAACAGTAACCCATTGTCTATTAACAGCACCTCGTAGTACTCTTACAGCACCTTATAGTACACTAACAGCCCAATATAGTAACCTTTCAGCACCTTATAGTACACTAACAGTCCATTATAGTACCCTTACAGCACCTTATAGTACACTAACAGTCCATTATAGTACCCTTACAGCACCATATAGTACACTGACAGAGCATTATAGTACCATTACTGCACCTTATAGTACACTAACAGTCCATTATAGTACCATTACTGCACCTTATAGTACACTAACAGTCCATTATAGTACCTTTACAGCACCTTATAGTACACTAACAGAGCATTATAGTACCATTACTGCACATTATAGTACACTAACAGTCCATTATAGTACCCTTACAGTAGCTTGTAGCACCATAACAGCACCTTACATTACTCTAACATCACTTTATGGTACTTTCAACAGCACCATATGTTACCTTAATAGTACACACTACCATATAGTACCCTTACAGCAATGTATAGCACACTATCAGTACTTTATAGTAACTTTGCAATACTTTGTAGCATAATAATATCACCTTACAATAATTAAACATGACCTTATGTTATCTTAATAGTACACCAACAGAGCCTTATAGTACCCTAACTTCAACACACATAACGTAGTACTTGTACATCACCATAAAGTACCCCATCAGCACCTTGTCATACCCATAGATCACCTAGTGGTACCATAACAGTACCTTATGGTACTTTAAGTGTCACTTATATGACCCCAGCAGCACGTTATAGTACCCTAACCATATCTTTTAATACCCTTATAGCACATTATAGTACCCTAACAGCGGCAGTATGAGCTCCTGTGGCAATCGCTTATATTTTCTAACTTTCTGCTGTCATTCAAATCGATTTTCCCTCTTGAAAGGTTAGAAACAAGTTCCCATTTCTGATTTCGTCACGAACGGAGCTGGGTAATTGGCTATTTATATTACACAAACATCAAGACAGGAATGCTAAACAAATGTTTGTGGCTAGGGTTTCTAACTTTATTCCATTACACTATAATTTGCATGTGATATTTGTAAACCGCTTCTCCGCTTGCAGCAGTTTGTAACTCAGCGCTTTGGGTAATACACACACAGTCCCTTGGACACTGAATCTACAATATATAAAACAGAACATTCATTTATCCGTGCACATCAAATACATGGCTTTCATACAAGGACATGCATAAATGCACAGAGTCGAGGATTAAAGAGTACTTGACATTACGATACAAGTCCCCTAACTGCTGTATATCTCCTATAATGTGTTAAATACTTATGAAATGAGTGCTTGTAGTTGCGTTAAGGCAAACGCTTGAGTAATCGGATAGTGGGAAACCTCGGGGTTTACGTGACGGGTTAATTGGAGCCAATAAATCTCACAGAAATGTATAACTTCAAAACTGAATATCAAACAATCAAATCCTTCGTTTTCCCGAGTACATACTGCATTTCAGAGTCTCCACAAAGTGTTCGATAGCCGTTTCGCTACCTTTAATTCCGTGGCACGTTGCTTGATCCTGCGAGAAAAAAAAAACATTACAGTCAATGCCAAATAAAGCCAAGTCTTTAGGAAACGCAGACCTGGCATCCGTGGGGGAAGGCTCGTGCACATGCGCAGACTGAAAACCCGATTATAGCCGGGTAACTGGTGCACAGTGAGTAATCTGACTACTGGGATAAAATCCAGCTCTCTTTATCGGATTTCTTAAGCATCCTTGGGTTTGTGAAAGGTTCTATACAAACTGAACATATTATTACTATTATTATTATTATTATTATTATTATTAGATCGGAGTATGCTGTAGACAGGACTACTAGAATAACTGCAGAAATCCGACTATGATGACATTATTAAGTGCATGTAAACGCACTCATGAGTCTTTCCTGTAGCTAATTAAGTGTACACAGCCACACCTAAAGCTAACCTTAACCTAAGTTGTAGTTTTTTTTTTTTTCAATTTTTAAAAGAAAGGTGCTGTTTTAAATAAGTAATTAAAAAATTTGATATAATAATTCTTATGGGGACATTTGGTCCTCACAATCATATAGAAACAATCACACACACACACACACACATGAATCTGTCCTTCTGTCATTGTGGGATGTAATATGGCGTAATATTACTGAACTTGGTTAATGCTGCAACCCTCGTTTTACCCTCAGTAACGTTTTGTGTTCCTCACATATGTTCATGAATTTTATCTGAACTTTCTATCTTTGTGAGGACATTTGGGCCTCACAGTGCTATATAAACCATAAACACAACCACACACACGGAGCAAATCAAAGAGGTGTTGATTGAACTTGAGTTCAAACAAAAGCCTGTTGTATATTCTGGGTATTCGTGTGTGTGTGTGTGTGTGTGTGTGTGTCAGTGAGAGAGGGACCTTGGCTGAGAATTCCAGGTTGGCATCTCCAGAGATTGTGTGACAGAGGTCTGTTATCTGTGTCCAGTTGTCCACATATAAAAGCCGGTCCTTATTAGAACTTTTATAGGAACCCTAAAGTCAAATGGGCATAGTTATTTATTATATATAACATTTAGTTTGACCACTTAACCCTGCTATTCCTGGTCAGGGACATAATTCCAGCGCCTGTCTATAGAGTTACAGTACACAGAGTACAGGGCACAAGTCCAGTACAGGGTTAGAGGACGCTCCCCTCACCCGAGAACAGGCACTTTTTAACAGTAGCTGATTGCTGGTTTTGATAGAGAATATATAAATATGAGTGCACACTATCCCCCCGTCACCACGGTGACCCAGGTTTGAGTCCTGTCCCAGTTTAGCATTACGTGAAGCCACGATTTGCTGTGTCTGAGGGAGGGGTTAATGTTCAGGGGATAATCCTCCAGCGCTGGAATGGACTGGGAGCCCATTTAGTCCCTACTTAGGCCTGTGCCCTAAATAAAATAAAAAAAATACAATACTGGAGAGTCCTGGGCCACCATTGGACCCAAAAATGTATATACACACACATATATATATAAATATATATATATAGACAGATCTCTTAACACTACACATACATAAAGTTGATTTATGTAGTAATCAATCCCAAAAATCAAGCCCAATTTCTGTTGTTCTGCCATGATGAGGTCTTGCAATTGCACCAAAGCACCCTGTATCTCCATATATTTATAAAGACATGCTATATATTACACTGTACACTGGAAATAACCCTCTGAGGTCCGTTTGTTTTGATAAATTGCCGGTTGCTTATTGTAGCAGCACGGCGTGGCGTGTGATTTCAGCAAAGTAGAGGCTTAGTCAGCTCACGGGCAGGGTTATTTCAGCTTGATTTTAAGCAGGTTAAAGGTGCGTGGTCGCCTCTTAAATATAATTGGACGCTGTTTGAGTTTTGATTGCGCCAGATTATTATTTCCTGTCTGCTTACAGACATATGCTGAAGGAAACTGGAGTGGGTGTGGTCCTGTTTTCGAAGCTTACAGGGAGGAATATAATGTGAATAACACTGACAGTGTGATGACAGGTCCTTTGACATGTCTCTACCTAAACATTGTTTCAGACCAAGTGCGCCCCTTCGTAGCAGCTGGAGTCGATAATGGACTGCGTAAATTGTTCAGGAATTTGTCAGCACTACATTATAAAATAAGCTTTGTGTTATCAATGTGTTAACAAATGGAAGAGTTAATGTGTAAGAGGCTCCGCTATGATCCAGTACAGACTATATTAAAGTCATCGGTTCACGATACTTTTAACTGATGATGGATTTGTCGGAACGTGTCCCCATCATAAATCAGGGAGCACTTGAACAATACAGCAGCATTAATGCATATAATGTCTTATACAGTGTGGATTTTCTGGGGCTTCTGGGACGGATTCATTCAATTTCCATTATTCCTCATGGGAAATTGGCTAGATCCATCCCGAGGTACCCTGGACCAGGGGCGATAGTACACTACTTGTCGTACTGGGACACCGACATAATTTAGAGGGGCACGCTGTACCGCTCCGCTTGCCAATCAATTGTATTGGCACAAGTGTATCATTAATCAAGCTAGATCTCACAACACGGGTGAAATCCTTTACCCGGCGGTCCTGGCGCCGTTGTGAAAATGCCTGAAGAAATGACACGCAAGTACTGTAAGTATTTAGCGTTTGTTAGCTAGGAAACCTGCCCGCCACTGCTCTTCGTGGCCTTTCCCCCGATAGGATCGAACTCAAAAGTTTATTCTCAGATGTGCTAAGGAGGACAGTGTGACACTTCATTACAGTCATGTGAGAGATACTGGGAGCATGAAATGCGTTACATACTGTAGCTCGGATCCCTCTTTCATAACCCCACCAGATCTCCTGACCAAGCCCCTTCAGTGTCCTAGTGGAAAAGGTACCCTAAAAATACCGCCGTGCACCCAGTCTCGCATTCCAGCGGTGGGAGGTTAATAATAGAAAGCACAGCCAGTAATAGCAGTGCAGGGCTCGAACTGTCCCGCGCCGGTTTAAGCTCTCGCTCGGGGTCTCCTCGTGGGCTCGCGTCACACTCGCGCAGGGCATGCCACCGCCGGTCACACGCGCACGCGTCGCTACGTGCCCTCTGTGCCACATTCCGGCGGCAGTCACATGCGTCGTGCATCATCCGACCTGGCACCCCTGCCACCCCGGGACGGCCATAGATGTTATTCCTGGACACACTCGATGAGAATAAGGAAGCAGGAGGGCGGAGGGGATCGCCAGAGTTTGTTTTACCCTCTCAGCAAAGGGACTGTTGTCCGTTTGCCAGCACGCAAATTAAGAGCTGGTGATATCGTATCCTCACCTTTCCAGCTCACTGGCCTAAAAGTGCTGGCTGTACACTCGCTATTGTCATTTCCTTGGGCCCAAGACAGCCAGTGTGGTGTAACGTTGCGTGTTACGCATACAGAAATGTGCAGATAATGGACTTCCACGTTCGTCGGCTCATGATAATAAACATAGATAAGCCACAACATGACCACTCACAGATCACTTAATAATGAGAAAGTCCAAATGGCGCCGATTATATCTCGTTACACCATCGAGGTCTTGGCTATTTTAGACAATGTCAGATGTTCACATATAACCGGAGATCAAATTGTTATGATCAGATGATTGGGACGACATCTCAGAAACGTCAAGGTTTATGGGTTTCCTCCCAGTTTATAGTCAAGTCGAGTCAAGTCAGCTTTGTTTCTGTAGCTCTTTTCACAATGGACCATTGTCTCAAGGCAGCTTTACATTTTTAGATTAACATTTTTTACATTTACAGCATTTAGCAGACGCCCTTGTCCAGAGTGACTTACAGTTGGTACAGTCTTACAATCCAAGCAATTGTGGGTTAAGGGCCTTGCTCAAGGACCCAACAGTGGCAGCTTGGCAGAGGTGGGATTTGAACCCTGGACCTTTTGGTCCATAGTCCAGTACCTTAACCACTAGGCTACCACATCTATGGTCAATCCCAATTGAGCAAGCCTAGGGCGACAGTGGCAAGGAAAAAAAGGGAGTTATAAACAGATTTTAACATGCCTCGCAGATGGTATCAATGGTATTAAGGATTCAGCATTAATATAAGTTTTCTCAGATTTATTGGTGTCGTTCCAGTCAGTGTTGTGCGTGAACGAGTTCAAAAGAACGCGTTCATTGAACACGCTCATTTTTTCGTGAACGTTGAACTGAACGCAACACATTTTTTAATAAAGAAGTTGAACGTGAATTAGTTCACATTATGTGTCATGAACGGCAGACATCACTGTAAATGAACGTTGGAATTTGCTTTCTATTGAAAACTGAGTGACATCTGTTTTCTCTTTTGAAACGCAACGTCCCTCCTGTATTCTCGCTGGTGCCGCTTAAATCATGTATCACCAGACAGAAATGGTTTGGAACATTGTGTGCGCAATGCATTGCGGGCAACGTAGTGTCGCTGAGAATGTTAAAATACTTGGCTAGTAATAACATTACTGGCTTCGCACGACGTTACCCGTGATGATTGCAGCAGAGCGGGGTAGCCATTAGCAACGCCGTGTACACAATTGCAGTGCCATGAGCAAATGTCTACAATGAGCAGTTTCAAAGAATGTATAGTGATTTCTAGCTTGTAGTGTGAAAAAAAGTATTTATTTGAATATCTCACGAAAAAAGTAAAATGAACTGAACTTTGAACTAGTTTAGAATTAAAATTGTGAACTTTGAATGTGAACTGTTCACTTTGAGCATGTATGAACTGAACTTGAACTAGTTCAGAAAAGCTGTGAACTGGCACAACACTGGTTCCAGTTACAGTGTTTTCCTTCACAAGTGTGGGAATGACCAAACTTGAGTCCAAAATTGGGTGGTCCCAAAGCTCCCCTAAAGCTCTGATCCTAGGATTGCCCCAGGGTGATACCAAGATCACACATTTCCCTCGGACCCTGATCTGACCTGAGAGATTTGACCTTTTATTATCAGACTTGGGATCATAGATATCCATTCAGCCCTAAAATATAGGATGTGATTGAACCAAACTATAATGATAGCAATTTTTAAGAAACTCACACTACATAAACCATTCGCTTTTATTTACAGACCTATACTATCCATTCGATAATTTGAGGTTCAAGTAAAGTAGGGAGTGGGAACGGCATTAAACAAGGAAAGTACTCCACGAGGACCTGACATACCCTTGTGCGTTGGGAATCCCACAGGAGCTCTGAAGCACTGGCCTGAGAGTGGGATCAATAACGCCTGTCGCTCTCCTGCCTGCTTTGTCAACCATATGATCCATTAAAACCAGGCACTCTCTGCTGGCATGGACTGTTCCACACACACACACACACACACACACACACACACACACACACACACACCAGTTGCTCGAGCTGCATCCCTGAGGAGAGTGAGGGATTCCAATATTGTTCCAAACCCACTCAGCAAGACTCACACATTAACCCCATGAGTCTAAGATGCACCCGAACACAAGACGGCATTAGATCAGAAACTTATTTTAAGCTCATTTTAACCTGACACTTTGTCATCTTTGTTGATTAATGAGGGTCTGAGAGGACATACTGTATTTAGAACTCGAGCGGATGGTAGGATTTATTAGAGGGGGACTTTGGCTGGCTTAATATATTGCAATAAATTGCATTGCTGATTTATTTAATCCTCTATAAACACATGGGGAGGCTACGTTCTAGTAAAGTGATCCCGGATTAACATCTGTATTGTCGGTGACCTCTTCTGTAGTACAGGCGGGAACTAAGCACCATAACAGACCATACGAATTATATATATTTTAGTTGGGCATATATGTAGCTAGTTAGACATACACCTGCAACACTGTGACATTGAATAAAGAAATGGATACACTACATACACTATATGTACTATAGCGTAATATAAACTATATAGCCAAAAGTTTGTAGTCACCCAAGCATTACATTCAAACCGTATTAGCCTTCATTGGAAAATGCGTCCCACTACATTGTTGGACAATAAACCCTGGCTCACTCTTGGTGTCCCAATTCATCGTTTGGCAAGCCATATACACTCATTGACAAAAAAAAAACCTAACCAAGAAGGAATCAAATTTAACGTTATATGTATAAATGCAATGATGATATATGTAAGATGATATATTACAATATTAGCGCAAAAGGATAAGTTTGTTGGGAAAAACTGCACAATTGAAAGGAGGCCCCAGTACCCTGTTAGGCCACCTCTAGCCTGGATACAAGATACAGGTTCCGTATGGTATCCTGTGGCACATCTGCGCACAGATGTTGCAGCTGGCCTGTAGATCCTCATCCATCGCACACCAGCAGTTGGGGCACCATGTCAGATTCCAAACAGAAGCTGGATTTGTCTCTAAAGTCACTAAAGTCCACAGCGCTCCAGGTTTCTCGTTCGCGACACCACTGCAAACGAAGGCGACGGTCGCGGTCCGTCAGTGGCAGGACGCAAAATGGTCACCATGACAACAGATTTCCATCTGCTGAGCACCTGGACGTGGTCCAGGCAGAGACAGGGCTGTTTAGTGAAGGTGACACCTGTGTCTGGATGCTGGACGACGAAACTGTGGGAGCTGCTCGTGCTTGTCGGGCGAATCTAACAATCCTCTCCGTCCAGAGCCTGTTTGCTGTGGGTGCATGTCCTCATGGACCACTGCCCCCCCATGGCCTAGATGTTGGGCAATTTGTTGAAACGACCAAGTGTCAAGTGGGCAAAATGTTTTTGAGTGTGTCGTCGAGGCATATCTAGCAATCAACGATCTCTTGCCAAGCAGTACACTACCCAAAAGTAGCCTCTGAGGGACTTTTATTAGGGCAGCACTTTTACTCCCTCTTGTGGCAAGATCCAGTGTCTACTCAGACCACACCTGTAATGATCGCAACTGCCGAGTTATGTAGCAATGCAACATTTCTATCTGGGTGTGTTATTTTTTGTCGATGTGTAAATTTATGGACTTGAAAGAAGTGAAATAACACTCATTAGAGGGCAGGTGTACATACTTTGGTCACCTGGTGTAGAACTTAATACAGACTGGCACTAAATCATGTCAAGATTTAGGTCACATGCATCATGTGGTGGCGATGGAGCAGGCCACAACGCGTTTCGGGCTTTCCTGCTCGACAAGCTATAGTAAGTCGTAGTGATAATTAACCTGTATGCATTTAGGTTCAAAGGAAGTATGAGCAATATGTTTGTCTTCAACTGTAACCCGGCGCCTGTTCATGTTTTGACATTCTCAGTAGTATATTTAACAGACAGTGTGGGAGCTGTGTGTGTGCGTGTCCGCGAGTGTGCGCGGGGGTTTCATTTTGCATGTCAGGATGCAACAGAATGTATTTGTGCGAACAGTTAGCGCGCGTTGTTGCGCGTTAAGAAATGTGTAAAACGGACGAGGTATCAAATGCACGCTGTATTATTAAGCCCGGTGTCATTCAAGTGCGCGCAAGCTAGGCAGCGGACGGAAATGCATCATGCAGACCTACTTCACAGGAAAGTTTGGCTTTCAAAGGTGTTAATGGAGCAGTTGACACCCAAGCCATCGCCCCTCTTTCCTGTTCGAGGCTCGGTCCCGATCGCAAAACATCACGTCGGTTCACTTGTCCTCGTTTGCAGAAGTCCACATGCTGGACTTATTTTTCACCACAAAGGTAGCATTTAAGTGATTGCGTAAGAAGATAAGAATAAGATTCAATTTAAATATTAGTCAAAGACAACACAAGTAAACACAAAATGCAGTTTTTAGTTTTTACATGAAGGTGTTTATTATTAAGGGAGAAAAAAATCCAAACCTACATGGCCCTGTGTGAAAAAGTGATTGCCCCCTAAACCTAATAACTGGTTGGGCTGCCCTTAGCAGCAACAACTGCAGCCAAGCGTTTGTGATACCTTGCAGTGAGTCTTTTACAGCATTGTGGAGGAATTTTGGCCACTCAACTTTGCAGCATTGTTGTAATTCAGCCACACTGGAGGGTTTTCCAGCATGACCGGCCTTTTAAAGCTCATGCCACAGCATCTCAATAGGATTCAGGGCAGGACTTTGACTAGGCCACTCCAAAGTCTTCATTTTGTTTTTCTTCAGCCATTCAGAGGTGGACTTGCTGGTGTGTTTTGGATCATTGTCCTGCTGCAGAACCCAAGTTCGTTTCAGCTTGAGGTCACCAACAGATGGCCGGACGTTCTCCTTCAGGAGTTTTTGGTAGCAGCAGAATCCATAGTTCCATTTATCACAGCAAGTCTTCCAGGTCCTGAAGCAGCAGAATAGCCCAAGACCATCACACTACCACCCCCATATGTTACTGCTGCTATAATGTTCTGTTTCTGAAATGCTGTGTTACTTTTACACCAGATGTAATGGGACACACACCTTCCAAAGAGTTCAGCTTTTGTCTCGTCAGTCCACAGATGTTTTCACAAAAGTCTTGGGGATCATCAAGATGTGTTCTGGAGATATTGAGACGAGCTTTTAATGTTCTTTTTTGCTCCCCCAGCAGTCAGTGGTTTTCCTCTTGGAACTTGGAACATGAAACACTGACCCCTAAACTGAGGAAAGTGAGGCCTGCAGTTCTTTGGATGTTGTTGTGGGGTCTTTTGTGACCTCTTGGATGTGTTGTTGCTGTGCTCTTGGGGTAATTTTGGTCGGCTGGCCACTCCTGGGAGGGTTCACCACTGTTCCATGTCTTCACCATTTGTGGATAATGGCTCTCACTGTGGTTCGCTGGAGTCCCAAAGCTTTAGAAATGGCTTTATAACCCTTTCCAGACTGATAGATCTCAGTAACTTTCTTTCTCAATTGTTCCTGAATTTCTTTGGATCTCGGCATGATGTGTAGCTTTTAAGGATCTTTTGGTGCCCTTCACTTTGTCAGGCAGGTCCTATTTAAGTGGTGTCCTGATGGAGAACAGGTGTGGTAATAATCAGGCCTGGGTGTGGCTAGAGACAGTGAACTCAGGTGTGATAAACCATAGGTATGTTTTAACAAATGGGGGCAATCACTTTTTCACACAGGGCCATGTAGGTTTGTTTTTTTTTCTCCCTTAATAATAAACACCTTCATTTAAAAACTGCATTTTGTGTTTACTTGTGTTGTCTTTGACTAATATTTAAATTGGTTTGATGTTCTGAAATGCTTAAGTCTGACAAACATGCAAAAAAATAGGAAATCAGGAAGGGAAATCACTTTTTGACACCACTGTACATGTATGAATTAAACCAAGTTACCTAATTAATAGGTTTATAGTAATAGTTTAAAAACACAGAAGCTAAATACAAATGCAAAGGGAGAACATGTTAAAAGAAAATCTAATAATATATAAAAATATATATACTATAATGAAGTCAAGCCAGGTTTGTTTCCATAGCACTTTTTACAATGTCTCTCAAAGCAGCTTTACAATTTAGATCATCTTCTAAATTAGAGCAAGCCTAAGGTGACAGTAGCAAGGAAAAACTCCCTGAATGTTATAGGGAGGACCCAGGTTCAAAAAGGGACCCGTCCTCCTTGGATGGCTTAGATGTTATATTTAAGAATTCTTTTAACAGTCTAATTCGTTCATAGTAATAGCTTAAATAACAGACTCTATATAAGAGGTAACAGAGAGAACATATTTAAAAATATAATCCTTCAAATAAAATAACAGGTAGACTGACATTAAATGAAAGAGAATACAATATAATGAAGGCAATAACAATATAGACAATACAAAACTATAGAATGCAAGACACTAGTATATTCCATAATAAATAAAATGATAAATATAATACTATAACAAGCAGCGGGAAAGTTTTAGTGACATGGCATTCTCCATGTCAGTCTGGAGGAGGGGAGGGGGCGTTGTTGCCCTCTGATGTGGTCTGAGTAACGGACTGGAATTGATGACGGAAGAACAGCTTGAGTGGAGCCGGAACTGGACCCGGAAGAATGTTTTAGTGTCTAGTCTAGTCTCGAGTCTCTATCATGTCAGTCAGTCGAGTCTAAAGCCTCTGGTTTGAGTCTAAGTCTTGAGTCCGAGGCGAGTCATGAGTGGAAAGATGCTTGATGGGAAATGTAGTACCTGGAGTGAATTTGCCTGGCATGTCCTGTTATCTAAAATTGTACATTTTAGAGACAATGCTCCATTGTAATACCATAAATATATAAATAAATCTGACCTGACTATAGTTCTGCTCAGCAGAGGGTGTAATTTTACCGGGGTACGTGCCCAGTAAAGCGGGTCTGATGAGGGCCCTGGTGTCAGAGCAGAGAAATCGGCAAACTGCTCGACTCCAGCTCCTTATTTCGCCTCGTAAACTGCAGTAGCTGTTAGTTGCAGCATTCAGGAAATGTACACGAATAACGTCAAGTACGAGTCACCAGCTTTAGGTTTTATTCCTAACCAGGCTGTGCTAGTCAGCAGTATGGGATGCTGGTATGGTCTATATGAGGATCGTTTTCAGCATCTACAAGGCGCCTTTATCTATCAAGCTCAAGAGCCCAGCTTGGTGGAGTCAAGATTTGAACTCACAATCTTCTTATTAGCAATGTAACCCATGCGGGACGGCATGAAAGCTCAAAATGCTTACGCCAGACCATGTGAAGGTGCCATAAAGTGCTTGGGTTGCGTATTTCAATTTGTCCTTTGACAGTTTTCCTATAAAAATGGTGCACACAGTATATTTGCGTGTGCAGTACGCCTGGAGTAATGCAGTTACCTTTGAAATCCTGGCATGCAATGGAGTTAGAGTTATCTCAGAGTTATACAAGCATGCACGAGTGTCTTTGCATGTGTGTGTGTGTGTGTGTGTGTGTGTGTGTGTGTGTGTGTGTAGCTCTGGGGCTGTCCCTCGACACAGGCAGCGGTTAGAGCTCAGGAAATGGTTAGCAGAAAAAGTGCAGATTAAGAAAAACGAAGAAAGCACCTCTCAAACTTCCCTTGCTTATGCAAATAGTGTCAATTACCAAGAACGATTTGTTTATTGTTCCATATTCCATACGTTTGCGCACGTTTCTTAGTACGGTCCGACGACGTCATGAAGAGTATTGCACAAATCGGTTTATATTTAACTTGGACTCGTATGAGATTTGCCCTGATTTGATTATTTATCTTCTTTGCATATTAAATAGAACATCAGAGGTACAGGTGTAACGACATGAGATGAGCCTCACAGTGCATGACCGTGGAAGCGTGTTTGCCCCCAGTGGTGTTGCTCCGTGGTGTTTTCGTGACATTTGAAGCGCCAGATCCGAGCCAGACAGAGTGGGAGCAGTGCAGCGGTGTGTTTCGCTTTGCATGTCAGGATGCATCATGACCAGAGCGTCTGCACAAAGCATGCATCTAAGACGTCCCTTCATTCTCTGCACCAAACGCTGATATGGATTTTTAAAAAATAAGATTTCAGATGGTGACAAGTCGGGATTAGAGCGGACCTGTGGGGAAACCTAATGCTCATGATTATATTGAATAATAAAGAACACACACACACACAATCAGGCCCTCAGCCAGGCTGTAGTCTCAGTTGATTATGTAGTGATCAAGAGCGCCCCTTACAGTCCCTGCTCTAAGGTCATGGGTGACATTCGTTCAGGCGCACACTGAGCCAACTTTCTGTTTAGAAGCAGGAGCATTCACCATGTCCATTCAGTTGCAGTTCTTGGAATTCGTTAAACAAGCTTAAAGCACGTACCTGTGGTAGCCTAGTGGTTAAGGTACTGGACTATGGACCAAAAGGTCCAGGGTTCAAATCCCATCTCTGCCAAGCTGCCACTGTTGGGTCCTTGACTGAGGCGTCCTTAACCCACAAGTGCTATTGCTTGGATTGTACCAATTGTAAGTCGCTCTGGATAAGGGCGTCTGCTAAATGCTGTAAATGAACCTACAGTGGGGCAAAATCGTTAACATCCAGCTTATTTTATAATATAGTCTTGAATATCATGTAATTTATTGAGTAATGTATTGAAATTGATTGTCACGACCACGGCTTTTCCTCACTACATTTCCCAGCATTCATCACTTCATTACCGGCACATGACTCCTTTGGTCACTGCAAATTTCCTCATTTAACACAGGGGAGAGTATCCTACTGCACATGGCTTGCTTTGGGGAAAAAAACGAAATTCATTCAAAATTTAGAGTACACGTTCTGCTGAATGTGTATTTATGCGTATTATCAGACCCTTTATGAAAAGGAGACTACCTGTTGGCAATTGAGTGAGCAATTCATCTAAGGCATGTCTTTGGAATGTGGGAGGAAACCAGCTGATTAAACTCAGATCATTAAAATCGGTTCATGATACATACTTACGATGGATTTATTGGAATGTAACCCCATAAATCAGGGAGCACCTGGCCATCTCACAAAATTAGCATATTTCATCCGACCAATAAAAGAAAAGTGTTTTTAATACAAAAAAAGTCAACCTTCAGATTATTATGTTCATTTATGCACTCAATACTTGGTCAGGAATCCTTTTGCAGAAATGACTGCTTCAATGCGGCGTGGCATGGAGGCAATCAGCCTGTGGCACTGCTGAGGTGTTATGGAGGCCCAGGATGCTTCGATAGCGGCCTTAAGCTCATCCAGAGTGTTGGGTCTTGCGTCTCTCAACTTTCTCTTCACAATAATCCCACAGATTCTCTATCGGGTTCAGGTCAGGAGAGTTGGCAGGCCAATTGAGCACAGTAATACATGGTCAGTAAACCATTTACCAGTGGTTTTGGAACTGTGAGCAGGTGCCAGGTCGTGCTGAAAAATGAACTCTTCATCTCCATAAAGCTCTTCAGCAGAAGTGCTCCAAAATCTCCTGATAGCTAGATGCATTGACCCTGCCTTTGATAAAACATAGTGGACCAACACAGCAGCTGACATGGCACCCCAGAACATCACTGACTGTGGGTACTTGACACTGGACTTCAGACATTTTGGCATTTCCTTCTCCCCAGTCTTCCTCCAGACTCTGGCACCTTGATTTTCGAATGACATGCAAAATTTGCTTTCATCCGAAAAAAGTACTTTGGACCACTGAGCAACAGTCCAGTGCTGCTTCTCTGTAGCCCAGGTCAGGCGCTTCTGCCACTGTTTCTGGTTCAAAAGTGGCTTGACCTGGGGAATGCAGCACCTGTAGCCCATTTCCTGCACACGCCTGTGCATGGTGGCACTGGATGTTTCTACTCCAGACTCAGTCCACTGCTTCCGCAGGTCCCCCAAGGTCTGGAATCGGCTCTTCTCCACAATCCTTCTCAGGGTCCGGTCACCTCTTCTCGTTTGTGCAGCGTTTTCTGCCACACTTTTTCCTTCCCACAGACTTCCCACTGAGGTGCCTTGACACAGCACTCTGGGAACAGCCTATTCGTTCAGACATTTCTTTCTGTGTCTTACCCTCTTGCTTGAGGGTGTCAATGATGGCCTTCTGGACAGCAGTCAGGTCGGCAGTCTTACCCATGATTGCGGTTTTGAGTAATGAATCAGGCTGGGAGTTTTCAAAAGCCTCAGGAATCTTTTGCAGGTGTTTAGAGTTAATTCGTTGATTCAGATAATTAGGTTAATAGCTCGTTTAGAGAACCTTTTCATGATATGCTAATTTTGTGAAATAGGAATTTTGGGTTTTCGTGAGCTGTATGCCAAAATCATCAGTATTAAAACAATAACAGACTTGAAATATTTCAGTTGGTGTGCAATGAATCTAAAATATATGAAAGTTTAATTTTTATCATTACATTACGGAAAAGAATTACCTTTATCACAATATGCTAAGTTTTTGAGAAGGACCAGTATATACTTTTGAACGGTTGTCACAGGGACAGTTATACTTTCTATGCATCAGGCATTCATTTTCGGCACAGGAACAAGCTTACCAGCCTGTCGCAGACAGTTCCACTAAACCTGTTCTAGTTCTGAGCAGCACGGTTCCGCAGTGGTTTGAGCTTGGTTTGAGTAACAGCCTGTGTGAGGTTTGCATGTTCTCAGTGTTTCTTTATTGAACCTTGCATCAGTTATCTCAATACTAACGAATCATTCGTAAAGTACCAAAAAGCGTCTTTTGACCGTGGGAGGAGACCCGAGTACCCAGAGTAAACCCACACAGACTCTGAGCCTAGGATTGCACTGTGGACCTCTGGAGGCGTTTGCTCCACAGACATGCAATTGGTGTCTCTATAGTTTAGAGGTCCAGACCCTGTATTTACAGGCCAGGATGAAAATGTACCTTGAACCCTCATTCACTTGAGTCCAGGTTTGCATAGTGGTGGTGTACCGAATTACAATTCTCCTCTGAATCGGCTAGCCCTATAACACAAGGAACCCTGGAGGAGTCCTGGATGTGGCTTCCAGCATGGTTGGACGTCTCGTGTAGATCTGAAAGAGGACCCCCGACCCGGCAATGGACCACCTATACAATGTGGGCAGGATTTTTTAAAAATCCCTTTATCTAAGCTTCTATAAGCATCCCTTTCTAAAGCTGCTGTGCGACAATGAACATGGTTCTACGCGCTACAGAAGGAAAACTCTTTATCAGGCTGAATTGTAGTAGTAGTAGAAATTTGCCTTTTAAATCCATGCACTACGCACTCCAGCAACCCGCTTTGATGTTATCAGTGTAGCGCTGCGGGCTATGGAGAAAAGTCATTGCGTAATTGCCCAGAGGCAGGTGGAGTCCCGGCAACTTTCTGTTACACACACAAGGAATTTACATATCACCCCGTGTGCACCTGCCTGGGGGCAAATTGCTCCACGACGGTGCTGAACTAAATAAGGACATCATAATACAGCACTTCTGTGGAAAAAAGTCGGCTGACAAGCAACGGTTTTTTTATTGTACAATTTTACATACGTTTGTACAAAGGTTAGCAAAACAAAATGTACATGTCCTGTATCTACCTAAAAACACATGTAGTGGGTGAGAAAGCTGCTGGGGTGGGATTAGGTGAAACTTCTGAAATGAACTGAAACGCACAAGGTCTGGGGCAGAGTTTGGTCCGAGTCCAATGGCTTAAGTGAAGATCGGTGAAGAGTCAGAGTTCGAATGCGGCTGGGGTTTAGGAGCGGGTGTACTTTCCCCATATGTGCAGCATGAAGACGGATGCGATGAACAGCAGACTCATTACGAGGACTGGGACCGGCCCCCTAAAAAGAAAAAAAAGAAGAAGGAGATGAATCAGACTGAACAGTTTGTGTTAACAGAAGGACCTCTAGTGGTGAAGGCATAGTGATGATCATGAATTCCCAGTCCATGTAACTTTGTCACAACATGCCTGTAGTATTTTTGAAAGTTAGGAACAAACATTATACCATTCATAAATTAGCTATGCTGGATTAGCCAATGGATTGATAAACTGCTACTTGTAGTTCTACAGACTGTAGTCCATCTGTTTCCCATCCCCTTTATTCTCTAATGGTCAGTCCTGACAGGACAGGTCCCATTTATGTGGTGGACCATTCTCAGAAACGACACTGGCATGTGTCAGCTGGCAGAAAAAGAATCCAAAAGTGTCCAGCCACCAGCATCCCATGAGCAGTGATGAAGTCTTAGAGGGCGTCTACCAACTGTGCAACAGATGAGCTACCGCCTGACTCTACATCTACAAGCTGGAACAATATGGTAGATGCGTCTAAGCGCGAAGTGTGCAAAACTCCAGCAGCACTGCTGTGTCTGATCCAGTCGTACCAGTAACACCACCACAGTGTCACTGCATTGCTGCAAATGATGCTAGCGTTCATTAATCAAGGCCCAGCAGGAGTCGCTGTAGGAGTATCGTTCTCAGGAACGATCTCCCCGTCTTCCCTCCCTTCCCTCAGGCCGTGAAAATTGAGATCGCGTGGTTTCTAGTAAGTGAGCTCACTTGTTTATATTCACAACATTCAGATCGAATCCGGATCGAACTTCTCTGGAGTAAAGCGTTCCAAGTTTTTGACTGACAGCCCTGCTCGATCCGTTCCCCTGGGCCAATCAGGACGGCCTTGTTCCGTCACGTGACGCGAAGGAGGGGCAGTCGGGCTTCTGAGCGGCGTTGAGTGACACGGCGCTAACGAGTGGGCCGGCTAACTGGCAGCTTTATTAAAGGAGGAACTGACCATCCCCTGGGTCGCCAAGCAGCCGTGTAACCATGCCGACCAAAGGCCCACCCTCCAGGCTTTAATTGATGTGACCTTTTCAGACAGAACTTTAATTAAGCTCCGAAACACGCGCGCGCACAAACATACCCCTCAGCTGTACGAAGGAAACGAAGATTAACTCGTCGTGAGACCCTCGGCTGCATACCTACAAGCTCTAACTTATGGAGTTGGCGTTAAATATTCTGAATCCCAACTAGGGCTCCACGATGGAACCTAAATCACAGTTCTTGGTATGGAGAAGCCATGATTACTTCAGTGATGCAGACAAATTAAATTACTAGCTAGTTTATCAATTTATATACAGTGGAACCTTGGTGCTTGACCAACGTGGTGCCCGGAGTTCACCAATAGAGTAAGTGTTTTGCCTTTATGGGTCACTTTCAATCCATTACTCACTAAATTACATTAGATTCCTCAACACTACTATAGAAAAGGTTTTGTGTTAATGATTTTGGCCAACTGTAGGTTAATGCCAGTGCATATCCCCATCATAAACCAGGCAGCTCCATTAATGCATACGGCGCCTTATACAGTGTGGATTTTCTGGGGGAACGGATTCATTCAATTCACATTCTTCCTTATGGGACCAGCCCTACGTCACATCCCTACATTTCTCAGGCCAATCAAATAACGTAGGGGTCGGCCCCAGGAGACCCATTTCTTGTCATTAATCTTTCATGTTTACCCTCGAATGCTAAACCTCCCAGACCCTCCGGTGTCACTACCTGTTGAGCAGGGAGGATGAATTAAAAATGAGCTCGGATTAAGAGGCTCTATTGTTTTATTCATTACTGCAGCCTATGAACATGAAGCCACAATTAACCATGGGACACCTTTTCATAGGTGTGGCCCCTGAACAACTGCATGGGCTCCTAGTTGACTGACTGGTAAGGGAATGATGTGTGACGCCATGCCTGCCCTTCGGATATACAGGTGCTATACATTTGTGAAGTATCAAATTATTATTCATGACTTTGAGTAATTAAATACGTCTTTTCAATCTTGAAATTGACAGGAATTTGAGGACTGATCCGGCTTTATTTGGGTTAGGTTTCTTCTACGGCATCTCCTTGTAAATACAGATCCTAATCAATTTAGACGCACCCTTAGTTTTCCACCAAAGAGTTCATCTCAGGCTAGAACGCAGACACTGATGTGAAGCTGACACATAAAAACTCCATTCGCCCAAGAGCTTCACCGACGCATTTACAAACACAGAGGGTGCGATTAAGGAAATGCGCCACAAGTCAGAGGAATCAATCCTTAGGGCAGGGGAGGTCTAAGACAGCATGAGAAGGTCTGGGATGGGAATCTGGAACACTGAAAGACGGACCGAAAATTAAGTCTAAAAATCTATACTTAAATCTAAGATAAAGCCTCAATTTGTACAAAAAAATTGCTTCCAGGTCTAAACGTTCTTAAATTCTTGGTTATTTGTCACTGAAATGCCATTAATTTTGGTTCTCTCTTTTTTTTGTTGCTCCCCTTTTAGTGCCTAATACTTTTAAAACAAGACTAAATGTGTGTGTTGTGTGTACTCACACTTGAGTCCAGGTGAGTCTTTCGGTGTAGAAGCGCCACATGCCTGCCCCCTGTGCCCGCTGATGCTGTAGCTCTGCCCGCAGATCGTGCACCACCGCCAGTTGCTTTCCTGGGGGGGAATACAAACCAAAAAAGAAATTCATAACTTGGTCTCACAATGCTAGTGATGTTTGACTGCATTCTGTAACTTCTCCTTTTGATTTCCAGCAAGCACCAAGAGCGAGGTTACTGTCTTTTATGTGACAGTGCAGCTTTCGTGCCCAAGGAGAAGCTCAGCCAATCGAAGCTCTGAGTGCATCTCGAGTCAAATAAGACTTTACCCCTAAACATGAGACACCAAAAAGTCAGGAGTGTTGCTTATCATTGAAGACGTTGCCAGTTTAGTCGGGATATCTGATTTAATCTGTAAAGACCACTCCCCATCACCACAGATCCAATCAGTGCTGTGATTAACAGACAGCTGCTTGGGAATGCACATGGCCTGGGACTTACATTATATGAAATCATCTAGCAGACGTTCTTATCCAGAGCGACTTAGATCGGATTTACAATCTGACAAGGTACAAGCATAAGGGCTTTGCTTAAGAGCTCATTAGTGGCCCAATGCTGTAGACCAGTACCTGAACTGCTGAGCCACCACAAGATTCTACAACTTAAGCCAGCTCAAGCCATGTTTAACTTTTACAAACACCACTGTCTATGGTCAGCCATCATGCCATATCATCTGGTATACGGATATTTAACTCCCCATGTTTACAGACAAGATGCCTTGAGGCTGCTGGAAAACCAGACTGTACTGGTGGACAGTCAATAAACCAAGAAATGGGGTTTTGTCTGCTCTGATGTGCTCTGGGATTGTCAAAATAATTCATGTACGTTCAATAAAATTAAATCAACACGTTGGGGGGGGGGGTCTATGTAAAATTACTTAGATATTTAACAAGCTCATGTTTGATGAGCCAACATTTTTAACAAGGAAAAAAACACCTATCTTCTTAATTTTTGCAATGAATCATTGCAAAAGCAGCAGGTGGAGCTGCTTTTCTTACTCATAGGAGGGGCTCCAAGGGAAAAAAAAAAAAAAAACAACAGTTTGGAACCACTGATCTAAAGCAATCTGTCCCTTACCTCTGTCTGACTGTGGATCCACCTGCTCTGGGGGCCACCGTCTTACTGGGGGAACGGCCGGAGGCGCCCACGGTAGACGCGCTAGCTGCAGGTCCAGGCTGGTAAACACCATGTAGAAAACCATTACAGCGGATTAGCCACGGTATTCATAATGTACAGTTTCATACATTTTCACAAGACTGAAACCTGCTGTGTGGTCCAACTGACTTCTAGACACCAAATCAAACTTCTCTATGAAACACCATAACTTTACATTAGTACGGAATAAACATGATCCTGTTTAAAAAAAAATAAATGCAAGAATGGTGCGAATTAGCCATTAACCTACCAAAAGTGTGAATATCTAACAGTAACAGCGCTCATACGATGGGAAATTCACAAATCATGCGGTTCAAGTTGGCGTGGGACTGTGGTAGTCTAGTGGTTAAGGTACCGGACTATGGACCAGAAGGTCGAGGGTTCAAATCCCACCTCTGCCAAGCTGCCACTGTTGGGTCCTAGAGCAAGGCCCTTAGCCCCCAATTGATTGGATTGTAAGACTGTATCCATTGTAAGTCGCTGTGAGTATAAATGTGAGGATCACTTTTATTTAGTGCCACCGAAGTACTTTTTAGATGCTGATAGTTCCATTTGTACACTACGGAAAAGCAGTGGTGTGGTCCACCACCCAAATAGTAGCTGATATGTGGGGGTCCTGACCATTAGAGAATGGAGTAAAGGGGACTAAAAGTACGTAGAGAAACAGATGGACTACAGTCTGTATTTGTAGAACTACAAAAGTGCCTCTATATGGTAAGTGTGATTTATACTGCTACGTACACACATAAATACAGATATGTTATATATACACACATGATGTATAGAAATGTATATGAAAACTAGTAAAAGCCTAACGAATTGTTAAAGAATCGTTTAAAGCCAAGAAAAGTGACCGTTATAAAGAACTGTGCTTCCCACTATATAAAGCCACGTATGCACTGTGGCCATTAACCGTACGGTGCTTTAACTCAGACCATTTAAAAGCTATTCCAAAGACCACATTAAGTTAACTTAGTTTTTTTTGACACATTATTACCAGGTACTAATACAGGTCGGGTGTGTATAAATAACTCATATATGCAATAGTAAGAATGACCGTGCTATCCTGCTAACAGTAACCGGTAGCGCTAACAGTAAGAGGTTTAGCACACATTTAAAAACCACGTAGCTAACTAACAATACTAAATAAACGCACACAACTCCAACGTTGTTTCTGTAAGGACTTACCATTTTATCTTTGTAGTTTTCTTGCTGCTTGGCGTGACCGGAACAGAATGGAGTCTGTGTGTGAACGCTGCACCGAAGCTAAAGGCTTATATTAAACGCTGACGCTTTACTGAAAAAGGCCACGACAACACACCCGAGGCCCCCTTTTTAATAGCCCCGTATGTGCCTGTCTGAAACTGTAAAACAAAGCTTTTTATACTTTAAAACAGGTTCACCTCAAATTTTATTTGTTACTGAGCCACATCCAAAATGCTGCGTTTGAGTTTCACGTTGCGTACAGCTACAAAATACTTCTTGATTACGCGTCTAAACGCGAGCAAACGTTTTTGGTTTGGTGTGGTCGCCTTACATTACCTACTTTGTAGGGTGTCAACGTAGTGCGCATTAATGAGTCGTTTGGCACACTATTTAGTACAACAGTGTATGGTTTGGAACGCGTCCAACGACGTGGCTTTCCTGGTTGAGCTGCTCTAAAGCGGAGGCCATTACGGCTCTAATGAGGCAGTTTCCGCAGTTCTTATGCTTGTAGCTGTGAACTGTGTGGCTCAGGTGGATTTTGAGCCTTCATGGGAGCGCGCCAAGTAGCTTAATTCAGCTGCTGAGGTAAATAATTGTTGATATGATTTCAGGATTATTATAGAATGTATCTAACACCAACTATCGACACAACTATCGATATGAGTAGTTTACATTAAACTATCGATTACATATTCGTAGCTGTAATCCTGCGAGCTAACCTAAGCTTTGTAGTTTCGATAAAATGCTTACGCTCCTAAGCGTGTTGCCATATATTCGAATTTGCGACGTTTTTTCGTCAACCGAAATCATTTACGTTATGTTTGTAGTTTTATAGAAACCTGAAATGAATGTAACCTAACTTGTATGAGGTTCTTATTAGCGTCATAGAAAGTAGGCATTATACAACACGCTGAGTTGCCAGATATACTGTAAGGTTTTTGTAATTGGAAGCCAGTTGTTGGTCGGATTTACCAATCGGACGCATCAGGCAATACGTCTGTTAACACTATCATTTGTAACAATAAGCCATCCAGTGTGAGAAGCACTGAAATTGTGATCTGAACATCTTTATTAGAACTGAAAACATGAACTTGGTCAAGTACGAACAGGATTTTGTAACCAGGAGTTCATAAAGGGGTTCATGTCCTATTATGTTTGGCAACACAGCTTGGTGACTGAAACCCCGATAATGGAACTGGTTTAGATTGGTTTTGGTGCATTTATTTGTAAAATAATCAAATGGCAATACTAAAACCAAACCATAGGAATGGCAAAAGATCTGACAAATGGCTTGGCTGCATATCCGATGTGATTTTCACATTTAGGCCGCAAGCGAAGCTGAAAAGCTGTAATCCAGTGGCTGAAGTCTTTTGTTGTGTTGCAGCAGGATGGTCCGAGTGGTGTTTTTGCACCCTGATTTGGGAATAGGCGGCGCGGAGCGGCTGGTGGTGGACGCCGCTGTGGCGTTACGCTCCCGTGGCTGTGGCGTCCAGATCTGGACGGCGCATCACGACCCGCAGCACTGCTTCTCGGAAACTCTGTCGCCGGACCTGCCCGTGGTGTGCGTGGGGGACTGGTTGCCCACCAGTGTATTTGGGTACTTCCATGCCCTGTGCGCCTACCTGCGCATGATTTACGTAGCTCTTTACCTGGTGTTTCTGAGTGGAGAGGAGTTTGATGTGGTCTTTTGTGATCAGGTAACCTTTCTTTCTCTGACTGCTGTTGGCGGATGGGATTTCTATTTGGCAAGTTTTCACAATAACAAACTAACGCGTAGCTGCTACTCCCTTAGGTCTCAGCGTGTATCCCTGTCCTGCGTCTCGCACGCCGCAGGAAGAAAGTCCTCTTTTACTGCCACTTCCCGGACCAGCTGCTCACACAGCGGCGCTCGCTGCTCAAGCGCTTCTACCGCGCCCCTCTCGACCACCTCGAGGAAGTGACCACTGGCATGGCCGACCTCGTTGTGGTCAACAGCAAATTCACAGCCGGCGTCTTCAAGCAGACCTTCCCCAACCTGCGTTCGGTCCACACGGACGTCCTTTACCCCTCTTTGAACACGTCCACTTTCGACCAGGAGGTGGAGGACGTTGACGGACTCGTCCCTGACCGTTGTCGCTTCCTGTTTCTGTCAATAAATCGGTACGAGAGGAAGAAAAATTTGCCCTTAGCGCTCCAAGCGCTGGCTGCCCTGAAAGAGCGAGTCTCGACGCGCCAATGGGAGCAGGTCCACCTGGTCGTGGCGGGAGGCTACGACGACCGGGTGCTCGAGAACGTCCAGCATTACGAAGAGCTGCGCTCGCTAGCGTCCTCTCTCGACCTGGGCGGGCACGTCACCTTTCTGCGCTCGTTCTCCGACCGCCAGAAGGTGGCGCTGCTACACAGGAGCACCTGTGTCCTGTACACGCCCAGCGGCGAGCACTTTGGGATCGTGCCCGTGGAGGCGATGTACATGCAGTGCCCGGTCATTGCCGTGGCCTCGGGAGGGCCTCTGGAGTCTGTGGTGGACGGACAGACGGGCTTCCTGTGCCAGGCGACAGCCGAGAGCTTTGCCGAGGTCATGGAGCGATTCGTGGCCAAGCCGGAGCTCAAACTGAGCGTAGGAAGGGCGGGAAGGCAATGGGTGCTGGAGCGCTTCTCTCTGCAAGCGTTCACAGATCAGCTCCATCGATACGTCCTGAGTTTGGTGGATTGATGTCCTCCAGAATTCCACCAGGTTACCCTGGAGGGACGGACGCAGGAATTCGGGCTCTAATTAAAGAGACCTCACCTGTCTAGGGCGCCAGCTGGCAGACGATACAGTACAGGGCAAGAATGTGCCACAGCCTCTGACTGCGAGGTTCATGAGTTAGTCCTGGATGGACACGTTGATTGTGGTTGTGTGTGTGTAGCTTTTACCCACGGGCCATTAGAGGGTGCCCGGGCCGGAAATCGATCGAGGTCATTTCTATGTCTTTATCCTTTCCATAGGTGAATGTTTTGGTGTTTATTTCAGTCACAGAGTAGTAAGGTTATGAGTTAACTACAAGCAAAGTTTACTTGAAAGCAACAGACCAGAGTTCTGTATGGGGTTTGGGATCGTTACTCACTTTGTGTTTCTTTATAGGTGATGCTCCTGGTGCCATCATTTAAAGAAATGTCTTCTTTTTTTGTCCTTTAAAGGCCTGGCCAATGTGAAATTGCTTTTTAAAATTCCAGTTGTAGTGAAATGAAGTGAAGCCAAAGTGATGGCACCTCCAGAATTATAACACTTTTGCGGTTTAACTGACGTTAGTAGGGAAAAAATGTTCATGTTTTGCCCCTGCATTTGCTGGTCAAGGTTGTGGTAGTGAAAGTCTAAGCATGCAAGACAAATGCAGGACTGGATAGGGGCACGAGCCTCCCCTCTCAGAGGCACAGTCTTGTCTCCTGAAGGACTTGAACTCTGGTCCATGTGATGGTGGGCTAACGTACTACTAACTCAATCCCACCCAGAGTCACAGAGTGTCCAGCACAGGGCACAATCAGGAAGCAGGATAGTCACTCATTCATACCAGGACACTTTAGAGATGCCAACTGACCGAATGCAAACGTTTGAAATGTGCTATGAAACCCACACAGACACTAGGAGAACATGCCAACATCACATATCACACATCGCACAGTGGCCGGCCCGGGGGTTCGAACCTGGGTCTCTGGAGCTGAACCACTAAAGTAACCCTAAAAATGATCGCTTTTATCAGAATCACCTCACT
Source organism: Ancistrus triradiatus (assembly GCA_025084515.1). Classification (NCBI taxonomy): domain Eukaryota; kingdom Metazoa; phylum Chordata; class Actinopteri; order Siluriformes; family Loricariidae; genus Ancistrus; species Ancistrus triradiatus. The sequence continues at coordinate 19,443 of JAJAGP010003817.1, read as the reverse complement.
ATATTAACACTGTTCAGGGCTTAAGTGCAGCTTTGTGCCACTAACTGATCATCCATGACTCCCAGTTTCACTAGGGATTGATTATGACGTGACACAGACTGAATTCCCCTAGTCATTCATCGCCGGGGGAAATTTAGACCAGCACAGCATACTGATATTTTGAAAATGGCCCACCACTAAAATCTAGACAGTGGTTCCATTGGAAGAGGTACATCCAATCTGACAAATTTTGAATGGCAACAGATGGACAGCATTCAGAAACTGTTCCTACTAGGGATGTGTGATGCTTAAAAAATGTCTCAATATTTTCGGTGGTTTTGCCAATAATTATTATTCGACCATATTTTGGCAGTGTATATCTTGGGGCCAAAGTATTCAAAAGTTGTTTGAACCCATGTCTCTCAATCCTCTGAACTGGCACCACCTATCTATCTGTTGCTTTTTTGCCCAATGATTCCACTAAAGTTTGCTGAGTGTGTTTTTGTGCTGGTACCTGGGATGGTTCAAGTCTGTCATTTACAGCTCGCAGATGGGGAAATAAGTTCTCGAGCGATATGTCACGGCATCCTCTTTTCAAAGCCAAACCTCCTCCAGTGAGTACAAGGCTAGTACAAAACAAATCACTCTTGTTGAGACTAATAGCCATAATACTGAAGGACCCCAGTGTGTTATTCAGGGAAGATGATGCGCTGATGGCACGGGTTAATATCACACATGTAGACGTTATTATGGCCACATTTTTAATTACGTTACAGAGATGGTCGGATGTTTTGCTGCCCTGGTCAGTGCATCCATTTCGTTGGCACCTCCAGAGCATTGTTTGTGTTTTCTGATTAACACAGGACGTATTAACTATTACGTGCTTATTTTTGACCAAAGCGCTGATTGGGTTTTAGTGATGCATCATAATCCAGAGCTAATGAGGCGAGCGAGGGTGTAATTCGCCCAGTAAACAGCTCAGGCTGGACGGCCTTTACTCGATGATGCTGTAACCATTTTCTCATGATCTGTAAACACTTTTTGGCTAGCCATTAGAAAACGTGTTTAGTCTGTAGACAATTCATTCTTTCTGATAATGGTGCGGTAAAAATATCCAGCAGATGAAATATGCCCTACTCATCTTCAATAACTGGTTTAGACAGGTCAGAGTGGTTTCCCAGCCAATCCCAGAAACGCTGGCTACAAGACAGGAGAGCATTTCAGACATCACTGTAGCCAGTCCATCTGCTGGCGTGTTTGGAAAAGGTGGGAGAAACCTGGAGGACACTTTCTACATGAAGCTATATTGTTGGAGAAACACAGCCTATGGTGTCATGGTGGTGCGGTGGAGACCCCGGTTTGAGGTCCGTTCCCTGATTGTATCTGCAAGGGGTTTCTCTGGGTTCCCTCTCAGATTCCAATGATGGTCTTTAGATCGGCTGGCTAAACTCCCTGAAGAGTCCCATTGTGAGAATGTGCATGCATGTGCCCCATGTTTGGCGCCCTGTTCAGGTATGGTTCCCACCTTGCACCCCGTGATGCTGGATAGGCCGCGGGCTGCCACAATTCTGAATTGGACTAAGCAGGTATGGAAATGACTAAATGAAACAGAACCTGATCAGGTAGTCTGACTCTGTAAACAACGGTCACATTCCAGTTTTGTTTACTCTTAACTCTAATTAAAGATGTCTTTATGATCTGATTTGGTTTGTTTGTTCACTCAGTGTTTATTTTTATATATGTATAGCATACTCCGATCAAGAAATCCGATGAGAGCTGGATTTTAACCCAGTAGTCAGATTTCTCAGAGCAGCTCTTATACCAGTGACCCGATTTCTTCTTTCTGCCCATGCATGCAGAGCAGCTAGTCGGGAAAAACACAGTTGCCAGGTCTACTTATTCTTAGAGATTTCGCTTCATTTGGGCTTATTTACATAGACCTGGTGTGGGATTCTCGAGCGGGATCTGGAAACCCTGGAATTAAACGGCTATCGAACACTTTTTGGAGACTATACATGAGAAAACATTAGCCAGAGCATCACAGTGTCAACGTTATTAACTTGACATTAGTGGTTTTACTGTTAGAAATGTATAGATAGTTCCATTTTTTGCAACTCTGAGCAGTTTTGGTCCATGTTGCGGGGAGGGTCTGGAACCCAACACGGAATTCACTTGGCACACACAAAGGTACACCCCGGACAGGGTGTCAGTACATCACAGGGTCCTGTAAACCCAATGTACATTTACATTATTTGGCAGACGCCCTTATCCAGAGCGACTTTGCAGTTTGGTGACCCAACAGTGGCAGCTTGGCAGAGGTGGGATTTGAACCCTGGACCTTCCATAGTCCAGTGCCTTAACCGATAGACCACCACAGTAATTCCTTAACTTTGCAGGCTCCACCCAGGATTTGAACCCAGGCCCTCAGGACCTTTCCTAACCCAATGAGCCACTAGATTATTAGAAAACCAACCTTCTCGTAGCGCATTCACACGTCTTGCGTTTTTACCATTTCCGATGAAATATTGACTCATATATGGGAGCCCACACACTCTAATAATTCATTGATCAATGAAGTCCAAAACAGTCTGGATTAAAGCAGTTAAGGGGCCTGTCATGGATACATGCACAGTCCTAGCTCATCCCTGCTCCATGTAACAGATGAGCCTCCCACCATTTGTATTCATGGTTGCTTTTTAGCGTTTTCGTACGTGATGCACGATAATAAATTACGGATTCAGGTTTTACTGCTTCCATAAAATATTCTGGCTACATTAGCGTAATTCTGGCCGGGGTAATTGATGCACTGCGAGGAGTGAGTTTTGATTTACATCGGGTAGCGTGAAACAATCTCGCCGGGGCGCTTAAAAAGCAATCGCTAATATATCACGGCAGGGTTACGAGCAGAGCCTCGATAAAGACAGATATTTATGATCGCAGATAAAGACGCGTTCTGAAATATGCTGCCAAAGAGGTTTAATCTGCGATGGCAAATACACCTGGTTTGACTTCAGCTTATGAAATGATGTACTGGAATGAAGACCGATCAGGGATAATGGAGTGTCTTTGTGTTCATCGTAGACTTGTCCAAAAGTAAACGACAAATTCAAAAAGTTCGTCCCCATTTGATGCTCTTACAATGTCCATCCTAATGTAGAAGACCTACCAATTTGGGGATTTGGTCCCTTTATCTACAACCGCAATTCAGAAAAAAGGTGGTACAGAGTGACTTTGACTTCTATTTGTGGGACTGTGGTAGCCTAGCGGTTAAGGTACTGGACTATGGACCAAAAAGTCCAGGGTTCAAATCCCACCTCTGCCAAGCTGCCACTGTTGGGTCCTTGAGCAAGACCCTTAACCCACAATTGCTTGGATTGTAAGACTGTACCAATTGTAAGTCGCTCTGGATAAGGGCGTCTGCTAAATGCTGTAAATGTAAATGTTCTATTTCATTGCAGACTGTATGAATCCAAAGATGCTTCATTTCTTTTCGTTAATATATAGTACATCCGTTCCTGCATTTCAGGCCAACACATTCCAAAATATTTGGGGACAGTAAAGCGTGTAATGTTGCCATTCCCTCACACAACACACCGTCCGTTTTCCCCCCCAAAATAATCGGGAATACTGAACTTTTCCACTGTGTGATGGTCCAACCCGAATCCAGGGAAGTGGACGCCGCTTCTGGATGTGTCTTCTTTTTTGCACTGTAACGTTTTAAGTGGCAATTGTGAATGTAACTGCCAACAGTTCTAAGCTCCCCACGACCGGGAATTGGATTGAGCGTACATTTTACTGAATGTGAATGAGTGTATGGGCTGTTTTGCACACTTATGCTTCAGCCTCCCAACGCCGACTCTTCTGTTGGTTCATCTGCGGTTAGGGTTCATCTTTTTTCTCTGTATCCCAGAAGATATTGCTCATGGATCGTTGGCTCTTGTCTCCCGAGTGCTTGCTGCTTAAGTATGTGTGTGTGCAAGAGCTGTGGGAGCCGCTGATTGCCCCCGGTGATACTGGCTGGTTTCCAGCCCTCGGCCGACCCCTAATCAACAAGCTGTCAATCAGCCAGCGAGAGTGACACGCCATATTCGCTGCTCTCCTGGGAGCCCAGATTAGTCAGCCGCACGCTCATAAGCCCACAACTCTCATCAAAGCCGCCCGGTATACCCAACCTGCACACGCCCTGCTCTGATCACGCCGCGCACCCAGACGGAAGGAGACGTCGGGCTAAAATGTCCACGGCGTTTATGTAGAATAAGTGTGTGTTTGTGTGCGTGCTCGAGCCTCCGGGGAGCGTAATCAGTAAGAACAATCGCGCGAGACTGGCAGAGGCTGGCAGGGTGTCAGCGATGCCCTCGGCCCAGCTGGAAGGAAGCTCCTCACCTGAGGAGGGGTCACGTCAATCACGCTCCTTGCCTCCCTCTTGCCCGCGCGCACCCTCCGCCTATTTACTCGCAGACAAAGGCGCGGCGCGGCGCGGGGTGCGCGAGCGTTGCGGCGCGATGCCAGAATAGATTGAGCTGTCAGATCAGTTGCTCGAAAGGAAGATTAATAACCGGCGCAAACAATAAAGGCCCCGCCGTCACATAAATATGCTAATGACTGTTATCAATACAGCACTTAATGGAAGCACAGGAATTACAGAGACGGCCGAGAGAGAGGGCACCAGGGCCAGGCATTCATTCAAAAGCCCAGCCTGACAAACACACAAACACACACACACGCACTTAAGTCTACAACCCGATTAAGACTTAATTGTGTGTTTGTGTTGTGTGTTTCGTGCCTCGGCGAGATTGGAGAGGGAACGCTCATGCCAAGGATTTAATTAAGAGGCTGCAGGGTAAAGAGGCAGCTGTTGAGACAACATGGAGATTTTTATTAGTAATCCAACATCTTGTTTGATAAAGTTGCAAGCACTTGTAACTTGATAACTGATAACCTCACAGGCGTGTGGGTGCGGGTGTCAAGTTTATATACCACTGTAGGTACCAAGTGTCCCTACAAAGATGGAGAGATCTGATATTTTACCTTGTGGAGATCTTTTTCTTGTCCTGCTAAGGAATAATTAATGAATTAGACACTAATATTATGTTAGGGCTCACAGCTCCGGCATCCCCTGTTTGATCCCAACTTCAGACCCGTGTCTGTGAGGGTTTACTCTGGATTCCTCCCACATTCCAAAGACGTGTGTTAGGTTCATTGGCGTTTCCCAATGTGCCATATGATGGATCGGCGCCCTGTCTTGGGTTGTTACTGCATTGCACCCTGTGCTGATACCCACTGGCTGTCCCCTGGTCCTGACCAGGATTAAGAGGATAAGACTATGAAAGAATGAATATTATTCCAGTGGAATAATGTCCTCACAATGATATGGAAAGACAAGCTTGTGTGTTTTTGTGGTCAGGACCCCCACAGGACCGTCACAGATCAGGTCCTCTTTGGGTGTTGAATCATTCTTGGCACTGCAGTAACACTGACGTGGTGGTGGTGTGTTAGTGTGTGTTGTGCTGGTATGAGTGGATCAGATACAGCACTGCTGCTGGAGTTTTTAAACACCTCAGCGTCGCTGCCGGACTGATAACAGTCCACCAACCAAAAATATCCAGCCACTAGCATCTTGAAGATGAGAAGAGAGGATGACTAACACAAACAAGTGAGTGGTGAGGCCAAGCTTGTGTCTCGAAGGGTACGAGGTACGGAGAGGGGTTTGATTAGAGCCTGCTCTACAGACAATTGGCTACGTCTGAGGGAGAGAACGCTGGACGAGGGATCGTCTTCCTGCTACTGCAGTAGTGCGTGGATGTCGTGAGAATGAGGAATTTGTCCTACCTAATTAGCAGGAAATGGGGAAACGTCGACAAGCGAGGAATCAGTAAAAGTCAGAAATCAAGCAGCAGCCACAGCAATATACTGGCTAACTAGGCCATCCTCATCCAGATGGTAACTGGGGACCCAAGGATATCAGTGGCTTTGTTTTAGAAGGTTCTGGAGGTCTTAATGAGACGCGAGCATGTAGCTACTAATTTGCTAATGGTTTCCTGCTGGTAACTGATTGTTATTGTGGATTCCCCAGTGCACATAATGACTTGTTATATGATTATGATGGCTCAGTAAGGAACGGATGAGTGTGAAGAAGGATTAGGGACTGTGGTAGCCTACAGGTTAAGGTATTGGACCAGAAGGTCCAGGGTTCAACCCCACCACTGCCAATCTACAACTGTTGGGTACTTGAGCTTGGATTGTAAGATTGTACCAGATGTAAGTCGCTCTAGATAAGAGCGTCTGCTAAATAACAGAATGGCCCAGGTCTTCCTTCTAAAAAAAGGTAGGTGTCCAATTCTTGAACTGTGTTCTGAGTGAGAAATGGGGCACTCACTCAGGACATATGATCTGGGCTGTCCAAAAGACTGCCTGGACTATTTGTGCTCTCCCCAGCTTTCACAATACGCCTAGCTCCAATAATGACATAGTAATAGAAGTGTATTTATGCCTCCGAGTTGTCAAAAGTCAAAAGATTGAGCGGTTTTAGCTCTACGCTTGGACGCTGGTCTCAGGAGGTGCGCCTGTGTGGTGTGATGGTATCTCCTGGGTGATTCTCACTAGCTTAACCTGCAGTAAGGTTGTAATTAAGTGAGGCTAATTATTGGCAGGCAGGGGTTAGAAATCCCTTTGCTGCCTGCACAGATAATCATCGCTTAGGGCAAACCCCCCCACCAGGCTCACTCTATATGTTTCAATCAGAGCTTCGGAAATGTCTGCTGTTAAATATGTAGCGGTGTAACAGGGCTCGCTGTCCATACCAAGTGGTATTTGTGCTCCAAGTAGTTCAGTTCTACAGAAATGATGTACATCACTCATCAGGAGTCTCAGGGACCCGGCAGTGGCAGTTTGGATTTTGTTGGGATGTGAACCCTCAAAACTCGATCTTAAAATGCCATTTGCTAGATTTTAAGTAAACCAAATATGTTAGGCACTATAATTTGGTATTACATTGTGGCAAACCCAAGACTTTTGACACACCAAACTAATGTTCTAAGTCAAGTCAAGTCAAGTCAGATCTATTTATATAGCGCTTTTTACAATGGAGCATTGTCTCAAAGCAACTTTACAAGTTTAGATTATCTCCTAATATCTACGTCCAATCCCAAATTGAGCAAGCCTAGGGCGACAGTGACAAGGAAAACTCCCTAAGTGTTATGAGGAAGAAACCTTGGGAGAACCAAGACTCAAAAAGGGACCCGACCTCCTTGGGTGGCGTAGATGATAAATCTAAGAATGAAACTAAAGTCATGGAAGTCATACTTCAAATAAAATGTGAAATATGCACAGTAAAAGACCAGTGGTACCACGGTTCTCGTCCTTAATTCGTTCCAGAAAGCTCATCGAGTACCGAGCAAATTTTTACCATAAGGAATAATGTGAATTGAACGAATCCGTTCCAGACCCACAGAAAATCCACACTGTCTAAGGCATTATATGCATTACTGGGGTTGTATTGTACAGGTGATTTATGATCTGTTCAGACAAATCCATCATAAGCTAAATGTATCGTGAACTGATGAGTTCAATATAATCTGTATCTTTACATTAACCTAAAGTGGACCAAAATTGTTAACACAAAGCTTCTTTTATTATAAAGCGTTGAAAAATCTCATGTAATTGAGTGAGTCATGGACTGAAAGTGAAAAGTCAAAGCAAAACACTTACTCTATTGGTGAACTCAAGGCACTAGTATTAAGAATATAATACGATTTTGTCAGTGCAGTGCTGAAAATGATCCACCACCTGGCCCTGTCGGGGTCCTGACCATTAAAGAACCCAGAGTAAAAAGAACTAAACGTATGTAGAGAACCAGATGGACTACAAACTAAGTGCTTCTATATGGTAAATGGAACTGACATAAATAATTGGAAAACTCTGAAGTGTATAATGTCTGCTCAAACGTTGAACCCATCATATATTTATAATTATTTCTACGAGAGCCATTTCTTTGTCTCCAATCCAATTCATGCTCTGGCCCTGTTATCACCCAAACAGACGTGTAGCGTATTCAATTACCGTCCGAATTTCATCCCGGAGTCTCAGAGAGATAGGCGAGGAATTAGAGGTTAGCGCACATGGGAAATCACAGCGTTCCACTGCGTCGTGGGCATCTGTGTGCACTTCACAGAAGATGATGGGAAACTGGAGTTCAGTGTGGAGGGGTCATTCTGGACTGAAAGTGTTATTGAAATATTGACAACACTAATGTCGTGAAGCTGTGAAGCATTTCTAATGTGCAGCCAAGCTCTATGGAACGCCGTTTACTATCTTTGGTGGAAAGATACAGAAGTAGATCGCCAGACTTTTCCACTACACAGTCGGCGTTGGTGATATTGCCATTGTCAGTGCATTAGGATGCAACCATACCACCAACACCAACCACAATGCTGCTTCCCAGTATGAGGTTCAGTTTGGAACCCCAGCACCCGACCTTGATATTGCTCTTATTGGTTTTCTGTCATTCAGACTAGAGTTACATGTATATAAGACGGATTATATGTTTTTTAAACAAAGAAAATTGGACTTTTTGGGTAAGGGAAACACTGTGATCAAAAAGAAAAGAGTAAATCTGAGAAAACGTCCTTTAACACTGAGCCTGTGAGCCACTTGGTATTACAAATGAAATTGTTTTAAAACTGAAAGGGGATAAACATATAAATAAAAAATAAATGAGATCATTAAAGAGATGCAACCCTGCCTAAGGTACGATTTCTCACCTAGAGAGAAAGTAGATCATACCATTTGTGCTTTATTTTGTGTGTGTGTGTTTTTTTATATTATGTTTAAACTGTATACTTTCTATGTTTTTAGCATATTAGAGACAAGCCTCTGTTTTAAAAAACAACAACAAAAAACTTTTTTACTCTTATTTTTTGGTGTGCTGGGAGCTAAAATGGGGCTAGACATGAAAGTGCATAAGACCTCAGACCTTAAAAGAATCAGTTATTATTTTTGCTAATCCTTTCACTTTTTCTTTATTGAAAAAAATTAATGTCATTATCAATTTTATTCCTCAAAAATGAGCCATTTTGCCCTTGGATGGACTGGCACCGTGATCGGACTGACATCGATGGCACCATACCCACCATGACAAGGCTAAAACACCTGCTGAAGGTGCGTGAATAGACGTTTTGTGTTATATAAGTATACTTTAGAAAATGAAATGGAAATTTATTTAGGTCTGTTCTTATTATATTTCAGTTCCTTTAAATTAAAGTTAAAGGCAATGTCTCTAGTGTCATTCATTTTAAATGGCATACATTTCTTATTTTTTTATTGTTATATTTTATTTCAGTTTTACCAAAATGTACTTTCCAAATTAAAACTTAAGATTTAAAGAATTCAAAGATGGTAAGGTCGTCTTTGTTCCATAATCATGGGTGGCCAACGTTTTTCTTGTCATTTTCATTGGACGTATGAAAGATTAAGATTTATAAGCCTGAAATACTGGTAGCAGTTACTGCTCAGCGGAGACACCAAAGTCTAAAAGCTTTTGACACACCAAATGTTCTACTTTTATTGGCCTGGACTGAGCATTAAGTACAATAATTTGTGTTACAGTTCCAGTTGTTGGTGTAATATCATGACACAATAAATATAAGACCACAGTTAACAAATAAGTAATTAAATATAGATCAAAACCGCAGTCACCCAAAAAAGGTCTGGTTTTCCAATTTACAATCAATATTTAAAAGATTTAAAACTGGTAAGTTTTTTTTATGTTCCATGATCAGGTTTGCCCAAACTTTTGCAAAAGATTAACAATACTGCAAATTTTAAACATAAAAACATCATGTTTTCATCAGTGCATTTTCTGTTTTATGAAAAAACTTCCAAAATAATTAAAATAATTCTAAAATATTCATAAAAATAAAATAATCCTCAGTTCTTCGGCAACATTTATAAACGTAAAAAAAACATCATGGTCAGGCTATTCTGTCACTAAACAAAAGCAAAAGACCATTTTTGTCTTTATTTAGAAAAAATATTCCCAAAATAATTAACAAAAATTCAAAAATATTCATAAGAAATTAATAATGAATCTCAGTTCTTGTTTTATTTTAGTTTTGTATTGAAAACCCCATTTCTAGCTGTTGTTTTAAAAATTGTGCACTTTCGCTAGAGAGAATTCTGATATTTCTACTTAACACTAAAAATGAAATATCTATAATAATCCAGTAGTTTTTCCGTTCTTATGTTCTTCCACCACATGCCTTGCATTTCTCTAAACCGTTCGAATTTGCATAACTTTTCAAAATCTATAGATCATTGGCTACAAAACTGCCTGTGCAAGCTGGTACAGTAACGACCAGATGTGTGTGTCCTGTCTGCTCGAAGAGTTATGAAGTCTGATGGTACGAATTCATCACCGAAACACAAGCAGGAGCTGCTGTGCCATTTCATTTTTTCAAGGCTGCTTATTTTTGTATCTGCATTAATTTACCGCAGTGCGGCATGGGCACGGCGCATTTCGTTATAGCCGATGGTGGGATGGTGATAAAGATAACCTGCCTCATCAGTGCTTTGTGATTAGGAGTAATGATCGGTTATTCGGTCCTTTCATTAAGATAACTTGGCCTGTATAGTTGGGGAGGGTCTTTTCTTGCGATTAGATCGAGCACATGAACCAACCATACCTAGGCCTACAGCTACACCTTTGGTAGTCCATTTCAACACATTAACACTATGGACGGTATTCACCAAGTGATTTTCATATAGATAATATTTTTAAGGTTCAATATGATATGCGCTTTTTACGATGGACCTTGTCTCAAAGCAGCTTTACAATTGTAGATTATCTTCTAATATCTAGGGCCAGTCCCAAATTGAGCAAGCCTAGGGCGACAGTGGCATGGAAAAACTCCCTAAACATTATGAGGAAGAAACCTTGGGAGGACCAAGACTCAAAAAGGGACCACTTTGGGTGGCGTAGATGATAAATGTAAGAAAGAGACTAATTTATCTAGTCAAACAAGTTTTATAGTAATAGCTCAAATAAAAATAATGTAAAAATATGCATATCAGCATTATTTAGTCCGATACACAGAGTCACATTAGGATCTTGAGTCCTCAGTGGGAAAGTCATTGGCGGCACATCGTCTCCAGATAACCGGAGGAAGGTGAGTGTTGCTGCTCTCTGGTGTGGTCCAGACATGGTGGAGCTGGAGCTGATGACGGAAACAACTTGAGTGGAGCTGAAGCAGAGGAACGTCTTAGTGTACTGGTACCGGAACACAAGCTCAGAGAGAAAACAGAAAATTACTCTGGCAGCATTAGCTATAGCAGCGTACCTAGAGAGAGGAGAACCAGAAGGTAACACAGCCAAGAGAGACATCAGCAACCCACTTACCCATGGGGGGCAAGAAGAACCCGACATCCCAGATCACCACAAAACTTAAAACAAAAATTACTCAAATATTGCTCAAAAAGGAGAAATAGCTTACCATGTAGGCTATCTAACTGAAATCACTCCTTATTTTACGAGTGTCCATTATTTCCAGAACATATCACCCAAAATGAGTGACCTCCATAAATTATGTATTTAAATCAAAATAAATCTGCGTCTTGGAGGAAATAAATCTTTCCTTTTATTGATCCTAGTTGTGCAGATCACTGTTATCTGTGACCATTTTATTTTTCTCTAGGGCCGTTGTTCTCAGACTTTTTCTTCAGTGCCCCCCTTCGTAAGATTACTCTCCAACACACACATACTCGTCTTTTGCTTCCGAATTTATTTGAACCATTGTACTTCATACAACGCAAAACTGCAACTTATTACGGAACATAACAAAATAAAGTGACAAATCACCTTTACGGTGGAATTATCACATGTGACATGCAATATTTATCTTAAACATGCCTTATTCGATTGGCTTGCTAGTCTGCCCCAACAACCACCCTACAATAGCTCAGCGCTACCCCTAGGGGGCGCGCCCCCGCTCTGAGAACCACTGCTTTAGGGTGCAAGTTTCCATATACTGTATGTAAATTGATGTTCTGTCAACCATAAAATCTCAATTTCATTTCGCAGTGCTAGAAGAATATCGGGATTTAATTCAAAACCCACTCCCAGGTGCCCGGCTGGTTCTCCATGAACAGTTGTTTTATTAAGGTTTTCTTTTCTCTGAGTTCCAGAAAAGAAGCTTTTTTTCTACTTTACTTACAAAAGAAGTTTAAGCCACAAATTGTAGTACCTGAACTGTGTTATTATGTGTTCAGATAATGACATAGATGTTCAGATAAGACATAGATTTTCACTATTTGGTGTAGCACGAGCATCGTGGTGATGTTTGGCTGAGAAAAGGGAATGCAAAACAAAAGCACCTGATAAATATGGTGAAATATGGTGGTGGATCATTGTGAGATGGATGGATGGATGGAGCTGTAGTCAATCCCATCTGGCTACATGACGTATTTGATCATTATTTATTTTATATGCCTTTATTTATTTCTATAGCGCTTTATACAATGGAGGATTGTCTCAAAGCGGCTTTACAATTTTCAATTATCTTCTATCATCTAAGCCCAAGCCCTGTTTGAGCAGCCTATGGCGCCAGTGGCAAGGATAAACTCCCAAAACTCGAAAAAGGACCTTACTTATCTTAGATGTTATCTCTAAGAAGTTACATTAAAGATTTTATTTCTTATACATAACACATCTGTGTTTTTCTCTAACCAAGCTCTCTTTGGAACCTAAGAACAATCTAGTTTGGTCCCACCAAAAGGAGTATGGGCGAGTTCAGGGAGTATCACCTTGCCACTGTCTTGTGAAACAGCTGCGTTTGTTAAAATTACTATATGACTGCACTACATTTGAACTCGTAGGCATATAGCTGAAGTGGCCACAGTAATGACATGCAGACCCAACATCTAAGGAAACCTTTCCTCCAGCCAGCCAGCCAACTTAGAGAAACAGCTTCCTTTTCCCTTCTTGAGGCTGAGACGCCCTGAAGAAGTGGGCCGTGGAGACTACTTGCATTTCTCTCTCTCTCTCTCTCCGTCTCATCCTTCGCTCTTGCTGTGGGCTGTAGAGAGTGATTGCCGTCTCATGCTGTGGATCGAGTGGCTTCTTGCGCTGGTTTGAAGGGCCTCTCGCCCGTTACCATGGTAATTGGCTGAGACCGGCACTAAGGCACGCTGTTTGATCAAGTTAGCACTAATTCGTGTTTAATGGCGCTATTGATCGGAAAGCCATCGGTGTTTGTGGTCCTGAGTACACCTGCATTAGCACGACGAGACAAAATGGAGTTTTATGCCTTGTGCATTCATTTATTTAAGCTATAGTAAAAATATCGTGCTCTTAATTTGATGGACAGTTTCAGAATATTGCTTTCCAATTCCTTGACAACTGATTATCTGAGTTATGGTTCACACACAGGCATTCAAAACTCCTGATAGCCCAGAGTAGTCCCATCAAATATTCACGTCCAGAATGTCAAGAATGTGACACCGCTCAGTTCTAAAGATTTGCGGACGGAATCCGAGTTCCTTTTTTATTATTCCGGGCAAACAATGAGATTAACGTCGGTCACGTGCACACGCACCAAGCATGGGCTCGATCCATCAACACAACACCTTCCCCCTGGGACAGAGGGGGAAGGAATCTTAACGTGCCACACCGTCAGCAGATTAATGGGCTAATACAAGGCGCTTGCCCATAATAGGCACCTTGGGAGAACAGGGACTCCTAGGGAGAGCCGGAGATCAGGCCAGACCTGTCCATGGCGAGCAATACACATGTCAATCGATCCCGGCGCATGTGCGCGTCCTGGAAAGTGTGTGTGCATGTAATTGTAGATTGTGAGTGATGGGGGCGTCCCAGCGCTGCTTGCTTTGTCGTAATGACTTTTGGCAGGTGAAGATGAAACCGCCCACACACTCTCCGCAATGAATAATAGGCATTCGATACAGAAAGGTTTGCTTTTGAGCAGGTCCAACGGACAGACCAGTGAACCCAAACGTGTCACGGCGTCATGTGAACCCGACTTACTCTCACTTTTGTAGCTAGTTACCACACCTGTTTCATACCATACCTGTACGTCTACCAGGAAGGTTGTTAAGTTCATCTTGACACCAGCAGACAGCCATCGTTAGGTCTTTAACTTGGTGCATGGATGCACTGGAGATTCATGTAATTGCTGTACATTCTGGTGAACAATTGATTTCATTTGAACTGATATAATACATTATGAAATGAGGTGGCACTCTGGCTCAGGGGATAGCACTGTTGCCTCTCAGCTCTAGTGGTGTTTCCAGTTTCTCATGCGTGGGTGACCTCCAGGTACTTCGGTTTCCAAAAGCATTCCAAAGACTCACATTGGGTCAACTGGTATCTCTAAAGTGTCCCTGTGTATGTGTGTGTGTGTACCTTGTTTTCCTATACTTGTGACATTCCCAAATGTCCTGGGAGTGGGCATGCCCATGTTTATATTAAATAGATCAATAGATTAAAATAATGTCCCCACAAGGATAGAAAGATCTGACATTTTTTACACTTGTGGGTCCCCGCTATGTAATATAAACATGCCCCCCCTTGAGATTGAGGGAGTGGGGCAGGGGGACGTATTACATTTCATTGTGGGGACAAAAGGATAGCATGATCTCACCGTTTTACCAGCAAAATGTCCCCAAAGGGAAAACGTTTTCTTTTTTGTTTTGTGTGTTTTAACCGAAACTTCAACTTTCATTTCAAAACCAAAAGAGCCAAAAGATTTGCTTAAGGTTACTGAGGTTAAAGTTAGGGTTAGGAGTAGGTGTAGGTGTAGTAGCAATACTTAACTTAATCATTATGTCAATGGGAAGTCCCCACAAAGATAGTACTAGATAGTGACTAGGGTTAGGCCCTGACAGTAATACATATTCAATGGAAGGACCTATCAAATATAGGTATGTAAGTGTGTGTGTATGTATGTGTGTGTGTGTGTGTGTGCGCGTGCGTGTGTGTTAAAAACACTAAAAGAGCAAAAACATTTGCTTTCTGTTACAAAAGTTATTAACCTCAGTGGGAGGATCTCACAAAAACAGTCAAACACCCACGTGTGTATGTTCTTACACTCACGAGTTTACTGAACCGGACCTCTAGCCATTGTCTCTGTGCCACACACACACACACACATGGTCCCAGAAGAGCCACCACTGACATTTAGCCGAAGTATGTGACAGTGTGTAAGAGTGAGGTTTTGAAGATAAGCCAGGTATGCCGTAGGTTCTTCATTACTGCATTAGCAGATCGCGTCGTACCCTCTCCCCCGGCGCTTCACCGGTAATTGGGTACAGCTATTAGATGTGTGTGGGTGGATGGTGATAGGAATAGAGGTTATTAGGGCCGGTCAGAGTTAAAGTAGACTTTAATAGCCGCGCTTAGCAATGCTTAATTAGCGGGAACGAGAGGCTGGGTCTGGGCTGAGGTGGAAGAGGCAGAAGGGAGAGGTTTTAGGTTGTGTGTATTTTAATAATGTGAAATCTATTTAAAGACATTTCTGCAGCCATCAGGTTCCCCAAGACCCAGCAAATGCTAACTGTGCTGTGCTTTACAAAACACACACAAGTTTGGAGTCTCTATGTCACACTCTTCAAACTATTTCATTGAGTTAACCATAAGGGAGACATTTTAGTCTTTTAGTCTCAATGTTAATTATTGGGTTCACAGCACATACTCAACTTCAACTAAAAATAACACACAAGGCTCATGGCATTGCAATATGGCTCCTATCTGTACGAGATGGTAGGTTCCTCTCAAAGGGATTAGCATTATAGACTCAGGATTTTACCCAAAGCTGTTGAATCAGCCATTCTGAGTCCGCTTTCGATCGAGAACTGAACCTTTTAACAGCAGCTCACGCCTCATTTTCTGAGTCAAATCCATACCTAGCATCGAATCTGTTCACAGTCGAGTCTGTTTCACATTTGAACTGTATAGTCTTGCTGCTGTGTCATTAATTACCTTCTCTTCTTTGGCCAAAGTACAGGTATTTGCAAATAACATAGATTTTCCATCAGGCTAAGAGGTTCAGTGTCTTTTCCCTATTTAACATAATGCATTGGATTGATTGCGAGCCTTTTATTTGTACATTTGATATAATTAAGCCAGTAAACATGAAATACTTTATTTTTTAAAATGATTTATAATGGGAATTTGTTGAGGAAAAGGCAATCATGATGGTACCAAACTCAACTTATTATCATTATTATTACTATTATTTTAGATGTTTTTAAATTAGGGAACAGCTATCATCTTTGAATCATCTTGTGATTTCGGGAGGCTCTTATATATTTACTGTAACTAAATACACGTTAAAAACGTTGTTGATGCACGTATAATTCTGAAGCAATACTGTCATCTAGTGGTTGATTTAAAGTGGACAACACGCATGTCATTGGATCCCTCTAAAAGAAAGCCGTTAGGTCCGTTGGTGTCTCTAAAGTGTCCCAGTGTGTGTATGCCCGGTCTTGAGTTCGATCCTAACTTGCGTCCTGTGCTGCCGGTTTGGCCCCCACTTCCTCTGACTCTAAATTGGATTAAGCAACATTCAGGCTGATCATTTATTATTCAATAATTGTTATTAATGGTGTAAGATGCCATCCCACCAGCCCAGGTACCTGGGTTCGAATCCCAGTGGTGTTACTCGTTCACTTTCCATACTCAGCTACTCCAGTTCAGGGTGGCACACACACACACACACACACACACACACTCACTCACACTGGGACGCATTAGAGATGCCAGCTGACCTGACACGTCTTTGGAATGTGGGAGGAAACCGGAGTACCCTGAGGCAGGGGTGCCCTCTGGGGGGATTAGGATGATTCTAAGGGACTGTGACTTATTTTGTAGGGGCCCAGTGCAATATCTTTTCCTGGCAGCAGCCATTCCCACAGGAAATCAAAACAGACACAGGGAGAGTCTCTCAGGATAGGCGTCCCTTACATGAATAGGGTCTGTTTGAATAGAGTTGCTGCTCACATAAACTAAAATTTCGGATCTCTCCTCTCATATTCTTCATTTTTGTGTGACTACCATGGGTTTAGTTTGATTCTGGGCGATTGGACAACATATCTGACTATAAAATTAAGCAAAAAATAGAGAACAGGGATGTTTTCCAGGAGAAAAGTTCTTCTAGATGATTTAATGTACCACATAATATGAAACGATAAGGTAGGGAGGAGGAAAGATGTAGATATGACTCGTGCAATCAGTGTCTTGATGAGGCATTGGAAGCTTTGCACAGAATTTACACAGGATGACTGCAATTTATGCAATGCCAGACGATTCCACGTAAGCCCTTGTGCTGAAGTACATATATTGTAATGCTTCTAATTAATCACCTCTGTTATTTCAGCCACAATTCACTGCTAACAGTTTAATAACACCTAGCATACAGGCACGGCATATCTGAACCAACGGCTCGGTACAAATACCAAATTTTGCCAATAAGGGGAAAGACACTAAACTGTTGAAACGTTAATTTTCTGTCAGCTATCATTTTTTAATCCTCTTATGCGATTTCAGAAAGTTATTATACTGTATTTACTTTATTTACGTGTTGGTTAGATTTGTCACTGACAAATGCACGCTAAATACGCTAATACCGTTTGTACAAGGAATTCTGAAGCAATTCTGCCATCTAGTGGTTGATTTAAAGAGGGCACCATGCATGTCTTTGAGATTCCTACACAAGACGCGAGGCGTTAGGTCAATTGGTGTCTCTGTGTGTGTCCTGTGTTAGGCATGCTATATATTTCAATTTACATTCTGCTTATATTCTCTACGTGTTTTTGTTAGTCCCCTTTACTCTGTTTTCAAATGGTCAGGACCACCACAAGTCAGGTATATTTGGGTGATGGATCATTCTCAGGACTGCAGTGACACTGATGTGATGGGGGTGTGTTAGTGTGTGTTTTGCTGGTACGATTGGATCAGACACAGCAGTGCTGCTGGAGTTTTAAAACACTGTTTTCTCTCTGTCCACTTTATTAGAGACATTCACAGTTTATGTTAGTCATCCTCCAATTCTCTAATCCTTCATCAGTGCTGCCTATGGGATGCTGATGGCTGGACATTTTTGGCTTATGGACTGTTTTTAGTAGTGATACTGAGGTGGTTTAAAAGTCCAGCAGTACTGCTGTGTCTGATCCACTCGGATCATTCACCAGGCAGACGCTGGGTCCAGGAGTGGGTCTCAGCAACCCTAATACTGGCAGGTTGGCCGTCCTCACCGATGGTAATTAGCTTTGGTTAAGAAATGAAGAATAAGCTACAGAAATGAGGTTTCTATACAGACTTGTCATTCCTACACTCCATGAGAAGCTGCTGAGTGTGAATATCTGGTAGAAATAAAATCTACTGAGGCTAAATGGTACTGTTTGTCTTGTTGTTTGAGTGATGGTATTTGCTCTTATGTCTCTAATCTGTCTTACAATATGCAGCAGCCCTGGTCTACTCATGCTACAAAATCTTAATGTGTCTGTCATTAAAAACAGGGAACGTTTGTGTATTTGTGTATTACTACAGCATAGAAAAAGCCTTTGCAGCAATATATACACCTTTATAAGAAATAAATACAAATAGCTTGGTCTTGTGTGTTCATATTTCTCCATACAAACCATTCTCTGCTCATGCTGCCCATAGATTCTTCTTTGGTACCGAAATTACACATACAAGAAGGTTGAGGATTCAATAAAGATTAGTACACACACTTTGCAGAGGTTAATGATAAATTCAATGACAGACATCGATTGTATGTAACACTGAGACTGTATGAGCAGTAACAACAGTGATGAGAAGTAGATTATGGATGTGACTGACTGGTAGACTAGCGGTTAAGGTGCTGGACTATGGACATGAGGTTCAAATCCCACCTCTGCCTAGCTGACACTGTTGAGTTCATAAGCAAGACCTTTAACCCACAATTGCTTGGATTGTAAGATTGCATCAGCTGCATCTCTACTCAACTCTACTCATACTTGATGTAAATGGAAATGTGTTCTCTGTGGTGAAAGACTAGGACACGAATCCATGTCATTTAACAGTGTTGTAGTACTCGAGTCTGGTCTTTGGTCTCAACACCACATATTAATAGTGTTAAATTTTACTTTACCTGAACACTGGGGTCTCTCCAAGAACAGGCCAGACCACTAAATATTTGATCCATGGGGAAAATGTTGTTGCAACTTTATTTTGACTGCTTATACAACTTAGACTTGATATATTGGTAGGAGGATGTTGGAGATGGAGCTGCCAGGCAAGAGACGGAGAGGAAGACCAAAGAGGAGTTACATGGTTGTGGTGAATGAAGATATGCAAGGAGTTGGGGTGAGAGTAGAGGATGTGGAGGACAGGGTGAGATGGAAACTTTTAACTCGCTGTGGCGACCCCTGATAAAGGGAGAAGCCGAAAGAAGAAGAAGAAGAAGAAGAAGAAGA